>PNEQ01111361.1:113064-183762 GCA_003012365.1 Medauroidea extradentata
ATATATATATATATATATATATATATATATATATATATATATATATATATATATATATATATATATATATATATATATATATATATATGTATGTATGTATGTTTTGCTTGAAACCATTAATTTTATTTGAGGTACGTTAATTTAATTCGTATATATAATATAATTTTATTTTTCCAAATATTTGTAAAACGTCATTAAAACCACTGACGTTATTTCGCGCCATTTAGATTTTTAAAAACATTATGTTTTATAAGTTATTTATCATTATTGTTATTACTAATATGAATTCTGAAGTGCCGAAAAGTTTTTATTTAATACGTTTAATTAACTTTTTTTTTATTTTGTTTCTGAAAGGAAATTGAAAATATAAAGACGTATACTAAAAACATTATCGCTTTAGACTGAAAACCAAACAAACAAATTTAAGGGACAGCTTGTATTTTTATGAAAAAGAAAATTAAAACAATACTACCAAACAAATCATGCGAAGGTCATAAATTCTTAGTTTCAGGTTACTGTCTACCCTCAGACTTTTAGATACCGCTAGCATGAATGTCACTACCTTGTCTGTTGCTTAATAATAGGCCGTGTCCTGTAGTGCTCTATATTGTTTGTGATGTAACGTCAGATATATGGCTATTGTATGTTACTGACGTACTGAGGCGTAAAATAGGTAATTATCATGCACGGCAAAGAGCACAAACCTACATATTATGCACCACCCGCCACTGGTGACGTCAGACCTATACACACACTGGCCAAAGTTAAATACCCATTGGTTTCTAACTGTAACACGTGTTACCACCAAGACTTGTTTCCATATTTATTTATGGCTTGCAGTCGTCAAAGATGTGTTGAAACAGGTGTAGTCTAATCACAGAAGGAGTAGTGAATTATACGCTACTGGCATTCAACCTGACCTAGACTCAATACGCGAAATAATCTTGCTTCTACCTAATGCATGCTTCCCACGGTTTTCGTCTCAAAACTTACAAGTAGTTTTGTAGGATAAATTAATTAATACTTTTTAGTCTGTTTTAAAAACGTGGTGTATCATTATTTGTTATTTAAATAATTATTTACTGTACTCAGCACATCGGCCGCTTGCCGGCATGGCGACGGGCATACCTCTCGTGTAGAGCCTCAAGCCGTACTTGCATGCCTTATTATTTACAATCATACTTTGGCTATAACTTTTTAAGAGAGGAAAATGTAGTCTCTAGTATCGTCTACAAAACTAACCATGTCTTGTACAAATATAAAATTATGCATTTATGCCGCTTGAACTCCCTTAAGACATGCACAAATGATAACGTGTTACGACATATCGTTCGACGGTTCGTAGGTAACCACTCACCAGAAGTTGTGCGCACTGAAAATTCGTTTTCTCTTCAAAATCATTTAAATCGACGTATTTTCTCTAAACGCATTAAATGTTAGGCAGTGGCGTATCGTGGTCGTGTGAGGCATACAATGACACTTTGAGCAAGTGGACTCGATGTGTCCACCTGTCATATACAATAAATATGTGTCTCGTAGACCGAGGTGTATTATTGGAGAATATGTTCCTTGTCTCTTGTACGCTACTGGAAGAAGAATGAATCTGCCCGTACAAGTCTGATGGTCCCACGGACAATTCAGCTTCGCAGCGCAAGCCTTGGAACACGACCACGATACGTCACTGATGTTAGGCAAATATCTTGAGGTGGAAACGATGTGTTCCTGTCACTACTTACTATTGTAAAATTTCTCGCGATCCCCTACATCACGTCCAACGAACCACTTTACATCACACTTTTTTAATCGTGTGAGCTGGGTGGTGTAGTCTCTCGAAAACGACTGATCTTGTCGGCAGATACTACGCAAGTATCTGGATGCGACTGACATCGTCTTCGCGGATAAACAAATTACGGGTTTTCGAACCAGCAAGAGGGGCGGAGAGGGGCGATGGAAAGGCTGTCGAAGAGACGACTGCACGTGACCTCAAAGGCGAGGCTGACTTAACGAGGTTATGTTAAGACGGCGTTTGAGTCGCGCGATGCATGCTGGGAGCACGGGCCTTACATCTCGCCAGAATAGACCGCGCTGTTACCTATACAGCACGGAACATATAACTTAACAGTCAAAACCGTGCTCGACCAGAAGCCTTGTGCAAAATTAGTTCACAATATGATTCTTACTGTTATGTTTAGCCAGTGGAATTTTTTCGACGAATCTGAAAAAATCCTTGCTGTATAAATTTAACCGAAGGTCATTGAAACACATTTGAAGTGGAATCGTATTTGGAGATAGTAGGAAATATAGAAACACAATTCCTATAAACTGCACGGCGTAAAACATTATTTACAATATAGAAACATAGTTTTTAACATTAAAAATTCTTATTCCAGCTTTGTTTTGCTATTGTGTATTTTTTAAGGTTAAACCAACATGGCGAAGACTCACAAAATCCTTTGTTGTGACTGGTTGTTGTCCTATGCAACGGACAAGAAATCAAATATTACCATTTCTTATGTCAGTATCTCTATGCACACGACCACTTTTTTTGGTGTTATGAATCTGTAGGTAAGAATAGGATTCATAGAGGCTAGTTCTTGTGCGAACGACCTTATATTCTATGCTTACTGTTATATCAATTGTGAACCCACCTTTAACTACGCAAGCTGTTTAATTTAACATGTTGACGGTACTAAGTAGGATATCCAGCCTTTTTATAGACCTATTGTAAGGTATATTTGCTGTAGCTCGACATACATTTGACATATATAGAGAAATCGCTCGCTCAGTTCAAAATGGAAGCAACTCAAAAATTCCTATTTTACATAAATGTACTGTAAGAGTTTGTGATTCACCGAAAAAAAATAGTAATTAACATATTTCGTTGATGTTTAAGGAGTGAAAGAACACATTAGGCAGCTATTTAAGGTGATATAAAAATTATAGCCCACATTTTGTGAAATTGTCATAATTAAATTAAATTAAAATTGTCAAACAGAAACAAGTGCTGTATTACATTAACACGTAAATTTGCAAGTTTTTAAACCTATATGTTGGTGTATATAACTCAAAAATGCAATATTTTGATTTGTTTTCCTTTTGGACTAGGGCATCAAAAAGATTAAGAGAAACAATTATTGATAAATTCATTTTAATATCACCTGAAAAGTTGAAAATTCAGTACCACACACATTTAAAGTAATTTCTGACTATATTGTAATGGAAACTAAATATATAATATACTATATAATATATACATGTCATACCTGGCTTTCTTTCGTACTTCAGTAAGTAAGGTTTTATCATTCTAGCACTGTTTATTCGTATTGGTTTCTAAAAAAGTGGGAATATGGGAAATGGGGTATTCCGTTTAGCGTATATTCGGTATGATGTTTTTAGCCTTAGGATACAGGAAATTTCATTCAAAATGGGACAGAAGGCAACGCTGAAAAAAATTGCAGTTAAAGTTACTTATCGTATATGTAAGGGAAGTGAATTACTCGTACGTGTAAGGAAAAATTTAAGCACGTATGTACAGTAAATTTACCTTACATATAGAAACAATCTATAAATAAAATCAAGAACACTTTAAAACAACTGAACAACTTTTTATTGTTAATGTACATATTAGCCAGAAACTAATTGATGATATAAATACTCTCTTCGGGGGGTCAGCTGTGGAACTCTACGCCATTTATCATTGCCTCAGGAAACTAACAACTTTCTCTACATTTAAAAAAAAAATGTTTGTAAGAGTGGTTATTCTCAGCGACGCAAATAACCCTTTTAAATATAAAAAAAGACATTGAAGAACCCGAACCATGTTGACTATAAGAATATATGTATAAAGTATAAGCAGCTCCTGCGCCACTATGCCAACCAATTTTCCCTTGATACAAAGTGACTTAAGGGGATTTATGCACGTTGTGTATTTTGTTTTTAAAATTGTCATACAGTGCACATTTAAAGTATTAACACATCTTAAGTTATGTAGTATGTATTTTTAATGTTTTAAAATTAATTTGCTTGAGTTAAAACTCCCGTAATATATTTATACGATAACTACAAAAAGGGAAGTATTAAAATTAATATGTTTCTTTCCTAAGAAAATTAAGCAGCTGAATACGAGCACGTTTTGAAGTATAAGAAATCAAAATTGAATCGAGTTTCCTCCGGAGATTGCACTTTAGGTAACTACAGGTAGGTAAAATCAGTTATATGAGTTTATTTTATTTTAATTCTCTGTCTTTCTTTCTCACGTTGATTCTTATATGACATCAAACACGTGTTGTGTAGTCATTAGCATGACCATCATTTTTGTTGTGAATGTACAGTACATAATTTTTGTACTATATAATGTATTTTGTTTGAGTTTTTTACATTCCTATAACACACTCTAAATCTGAATTAGTGAATATTCACTTATTCACGCCGATGCATGGAGCAGTTTCAACAAACTGAATCAGTGAGGAACCACTGTGAAATCGGTGACTATTCGCTGATTCCGATAAAGGGTGCCAACATTCCACAAGTAATTAGTGAATGTCCACACATTTTCCAGTAATTTTTCACTGATTCAATAAATGAAGACTGTTTGTTGAAAACAACTAAAAAACCTGTGAATATTCACTGATTCACTTGTGAGATGTTGGCACTCTTGAAGGAAATTAGTGAATATTCACAATTTAAACAGTGACTACTTTCACTGATTCAAATTGTTGAAACTACTCCATTCATCAGCGTGAATCAGTGAATATTCACTAATTCAGATTTAGAGTGCAGGACGCTGTTATGCATAAACAGACCCATGTGTCAGTGTTTACTTAGCAGTAAAACATACTATAAAATTTTTTGATTTGAAACAGTCTTCCAAACAGTATTTTAGTCCTACAAAGTCAATATTTATGACTACAAGATACAGGGTTAAAATACTTCTAGCAAGACTGTTACAAAACAGAAAACCATTTTATACATAACTTACAATTGACTCTTGGAATGTTTATGGAAAACACCGTCCAATTTAATATAGATGAAAATTTAAAAAAAATACTAATCCAGCAAAATTCAACTAATTTTTATTAAAATTTGTATATTTTCTGAGAGGAGATTGGTTAAAACCATGATACTCATATCTAGACGTTGCTGAAATGATATCATTGCGTTGTCGTTCATAATGTATAACATAAAATGTACTTACTGTTTATTCTCTTCTATGCGTTCCTATGCCATTCACCCGATTGCGAAGAATCTTTGGTGAGTTGTAGGTGCGCCCGAGAAGTTCCTGAAAAAATTTCGGGTGGGGGAAAGTGGGTTAGAGTGAAAGATCCCGGCACCCGTAAATGTAATGATCATCGCAACGCATGCCGGGACAACCAGTCGCTACTATAGAACTATATTGTTCTAACTCCATTTTTTTTTTTAAGATTTGTGGCTAATCTATACTAACTCCGTGCATTTTACATTACAGAGGAAATAGAAACATTCAACTCAGAAGAAATAGAACCAGCATGTTCTACTTTTTGTTCTATCTCCATTGCAAAGGTATAGATTTACTGTCATTTATTCTATCCATTTAGCATTATAGTATTTGAAACATTGGAAACAGGGTCCCAATATCATATTACATAAACACTATTTATAGCGTGCGTTAGTATTTTAATTGCGAAATAAAACATATGTTCCGCAAACTTGTAATGGCTCTCCTGTAAAATGTCTAAATATGGAGTTAGAACAACATGGTTCTATAACAGCGCAGTGTTGTATAATCGTAACACTATTAGTGCACGCAGGGCCTGGATACGCGAGGTTAATAACGTCGATTATGGCTCGCTCACTATTTGCACCATCACATCTAAGGAAAAGGCGTTCAGTTTTCCTTTGAGGACTCCTCTTTAAAAAACTATGTAACCCGTTGTTACAATTCGATACAAAAAAAGTCAACACCGTGCATTGTAATGCTTATATTAATTTATATCGTCAGTTGCATTTAATGCGACAGTGAATAATTTCCTCATTAGAGGCGACACATACCGTAAAGAGGGTGAAAATCGTTCGTTTCTTGGAAGAAGACGAATGAGATCAGGCGCTGAAATCTCTCGGTAGAAGAAAATAATTGCCCTGCTGTAAAAAGGACCGGATGTGACGTGAACTGTAAGAAAAACCGGATGTGACGCGAAAGGAGAACTCGTTATTGTTTCACGGTTATCTGAACGTTCTTGGTCACTTTCTCTGGCTTTATTTTTGTCTTCCGCTGTGGAAAAAGTAGGTCAGTGTGTTCCAGTTGGTATTTTTAAACTAAATAGCCATGTGATGTGCGGTAATAAGATTTCTAACTAACTAGAACTTTTACATAAGCGAGGCAACGCAACGGTTACACGGTGTACTGGTCTCGCGTTCTGAAGTACCAGGTACGAATTCCGGCTCAAATGAACCATCATTTCGGTCTTCTACGGTTACCCGAAATCTCTCCAGGTGAATGCTGCGATGGTTCCTTATAAAGGCCATGGAGGATTCCTCTTCCTAGTGGCCAGGCCATCTGAGACCATTCGCCTGCCATCAATGCGATCCGGGTTTGATTACATAGTAGGGTCGGTCCTTGGATTTTCGCATGTGGGAAATTTTGAGTCCCGTTGTAAGTATCTCAGGACACCGATAAGGATCTTAAGACACAGTCCCGCTTTCTATAATCTTATTACTTTCGAAAAATATGTCAGTGACACCAGTTCCGGTTACGTGAATATTCAACGGTGTAGCCACAGAAAGTATTCTAAATATTTTCTGGATATTTTCACATATATGTTGGGCTTCTATTATCGTTTCATCTGCAAATGCTCATTCAGTCAGTTAAAGAATTGTTTCGCAAAAATATGCCTTCAAAGTTCTGAAATGAAAGTCACCAGATGACAAAAAAATTAATTTGTGCTTGGGACAGGCTATGTAACCAAGACTTTGAACAAGGAAGAGAAAACATCGTAACAAAACAGAATCATCACTGGCTTCTCGGTGCACCAGGTGTCACCAGGGTTAAAACACGTCTTGTTTTGACTCTAGTACGTCCAAGCTAACGTGTGGTTGGTGGTTCTGGAGAGTAAATTCCTTGAACATCCAACAGTCACCCAAGTGAGCCTAAGTTAACGGTAGTAAATATTTCTATCTCTCACACTCTACACTTCTATGAAGGTGATTAGTGCTCATACGATATGTTATTAAAATGTGCAATGAACTTGGGAACTAAACCTACCGAGCTGAAATTGGTTTATTTCATACTGAATCCATAATATACGGCCCCCACCCCTTCCAAATGCATCCAATCCCTTGACCATTAGACAAATGTCCTGATTAGAACTACTGCGCTTATGGAATACACGCTTATTAGATTACTGCATGACCGCAACACGCTAGTTTAAACGACAAAAAAAATCCTGCTGAATGAGTTCAAAGCACTTAAGAGAATTAAAGGGCTGTCCTGCTTGGATGGTCTTGAAGCAACAAAACGTTCACAAAAACATTGAATAATGAGCAAGAGGTATTCAAACCGTTCTCGGTAACTGGGGAAGGAGTTAAAAAAATAGTCTCGGGTTCGGGATGAAAATCAACACGGTAACATCTGATTGTCTAAGGGCCGATTGCACAGACACATTGAGTAACATCTGAGGCTTCTATGAGTTAACTGTGAGAAATTTTCTTTGCAGAAAAATTCTTGAGGTGTCCTCAGACCTTCCTTAAGATTTTATCAGGCTGAAAATCAGTCATAGTGTCCGTAAATAGATAATAGAATGCCATGTGGAGAAGAGAAATATTCTTATTTTGAATTTATTGGTAATATTTTAGTGGCGGAACATAACCATGATGTAAATGAAAGACTGCATTGGCATCTATAATACAATTTATATTCATTGTACAATTAAACATGAAAGCGATGTCGTGTTTTTTAATGTCCCTTTTGTTACTGAACAAAATGGTTATGATACCACTTTATAAACAAATTCAACAACTACTGTTTTATCATTTTTATTTTGCATTTTTACAGCTTTACAGTATGCGAAACACTAAATACAAACTAAAAAATCACAGTCATATAAGTTTTGTGCACAATAAAAGTAAATTAATATACATTTTAGCGACGTTCGCAAGTCTACGCAAGAAGAGAAATTATTTTTCTCGTGAATATTGTGGTAACATTTCACCTCAACTGAGATATCTCAGTTTCCTGACTTTGCAATGCAAACAAAAAATTCTCAGATTTTACTCAAGTTCTCCTTAGTTTTACCTTTACCTCAGAATTTTCTTAACTTGACTCTGCAATCCACCCTAACAGTGTAGGCCTACAAGAACACTGAAAGAAGTTTGTTTATCAGACCGAAACACCAATATTCATGGGGACGTCTCCATCAGCAAAATGATTGCGATATGCAAAATCAGCGCGATAGGATTCTAGCTAATGCCACACAAATAATGTTGCATTGACCAAAAATATCGAAGTATTGTAAATATTTTCATTATATGTCTATGAAAATCTGACTCCAATTCGGAAAAGAGCTCATAACATTTAAACAACTGGACAGATTTTCACCAAATAGGACTTAAAACCATCCCGATGAAACTAGCTTTCAATGTATAAAAAAGCAAGAAGTTATCAGCATTACTTACTAGCCTAATTTCCTCAAAATGCGTGCAAATTAACTCTAAAAGTTAAAATGGTCTACGTACATCTAGCAATAGTAAATAATAACAAATTATTTAATTCTCGTGCTATCTTCTGACACGATGGGCTTACAACAATAAAGTCTACGGATAGTAAAGTATAGAAGTATTGAATTAGCATTATACATGGCACGCAATTCTCGATACCCATGTATTAAAAATTACGTGTACATGTCGTGAGATTTTCTAAATTGGGGGTATATTTTACTAAACATAACACGACCCAACAACTTTAAAATCATGTTAGCTTACTCAGTAACTTAGTATGTAGTTTTTGTTTGTCTCGACACATAAAATTACGAACAAAATAATTTGCTTCGTTGGTAAAATACTTGTGTGTGTGTGTGTGTGTGTGTGTGTGTGTGTGTGTGTGTGTGTGTGTGTGTGTATATATATATATATATATATATATATATATATATATATATATATATATATATATATATATATATATATTGGATCTCCGTCATCTTACAACACTTTGCAGGCGTTTCCTTATATTCTAGTTAACCTCTGTTGATAGGGAAAACCTGGTAACGAGACAGAGCAAACCACTAACTCCAATAACTTACTTATCGCAAACGTCTTAATTTAAATACACAGGTTCCTGTAAGAAAAAGAAAATAACAACAATCCTAGACAACGATTTTTGCAGCTTTATAAGAAAATATTTTGACAAACTGACGTATTCGTTGAGCTTAATCTCTTGCGCAGCAATAAAATGTTCAAAAAGTCGATATCAAAGGTTAAAAAAAAAAAAAAAAAAAATGGAACGTGGAATTATTTTTCCCTCAGAAAACTGGGCAGATACTACATTTTTTAAGGATTGCTTTCATTATTACTATTATTATTTTGCAGATTGTTTCAATTGACGCATTTATTACTGATCATGTACCACACCCTCTTGAGAAACATTTGTGGTTTATGCAGAGTATCTCGAGAGGTTTGTTTAAGGCCGGTAATACGTTAAAGTGTAGTTTACGTTTCCTGTGGCATGCAAATAAGTACAAATGACTCATAAAATATTTCTTGTTAGTTGAATAAAATGCTTTTCTCATTTTTCACGCAGTGATAAATTATTCTTACCTGCTTAGTTTCCTTGACATTTCAGATATTTCTTACCTGAATATGTACAGTATGTATATGTCTATATTATATACCTGTACTGAGTGTACCTTTGTTGTGTGAGTCTGTGTGTGTCTGTGTCTGCTAGTTCTTGGTGTCTGTAAGTGTCTCTGTGTGTCTGTATCTGTGTGTGTTTGTGCCTGTGTGCTTCTGTATGTGTTTGTGCCTGTGTGCTTCTGTGTGTGTCTGTGTGTGTCTCTTTGTGTGTAGGTGCGTATTTCTGTGTGTGGCACTATATGTGTGTCTTTGTGTGTGGCTCTGTGTGTGTCTGTATGTGGCCCTATGTGAGTAGAATTGAGTACGTTGGTCTGACAGTGTACGTATTTCATCCTTATTGGTCGTACAGACCACATTTTCCGTTCATGTTTTATTTAAAATTTAATCACAGTGCGGAAGTAGAGTTTTTCATTCGTTTCCATTTTTAGCTGGGATTGCCGAGTCTTGATGCTAAGAATGTTTACACAAATTAAAAAGTTTCGCACGAAGTCCAGTCATACGTTTGTCTGTAGATAACAGAGCAAAAATTACGCCTTGACTAATCAAATATTTGTTTGACTAAGTTACAATTTCAGACACTACAAAAAATGTATCATGTAACATATCATAGCATAGAGTTTAGCTGTCTGAACACTTCTGTTAAGTGGGCATAATATGGCATGGTAAACGTTTGCTTGTGTCGATCTTGTATTTTTTGTATGGTGACGAACATGTTATTGGTTTTAAACATTTTAAATAGTGTTAAGTTAGGATTAGGATTTTTTCACAGATGCCCTTCCTTGGTACCTTTGTGTAATTTCGGGCATCAGCGTAGCACAGTACTTCGCGTATATTCGTAAAATCTATTAAATATGCCAGTAGTATGACCAAATCGGCTTGCTAGTAGGTTTAGGAAAGCGCGTTTAAAACAGTACCACTTTTTCGTTTAAAAAAATACCACTTATTAATATTTATTCATATAATTTTAATGCGTTTTAATTGACTTAAAATTAACTGAATTGCCTAACCAAACTTAAAATTTACCTAAATTCATGAGAAGTGGACAGTTTTCAAGAAGTTTCGTCTAATAACTTTAACAATTATATATATATATAATTATGTATGAGTGTGTGTGTTTGTGGTGTGTAAACCAGTTATTCTAAAGAAGCTTACGTAAATATACTTATGAAATTTTCCGCGTTAGAATCCTGGAAACTGGAGGTAAATAAGGGTCGGACTGCCATGCTTGACGAGAACCGCATAACGCATAGTCTCTACACGCTATGTGGTAAACTGGCTTGCACTGTTTTCGTGTTGGTACTATTTATATCGGATTTTAAGCTATGCGCAGGCTTCTAGCTTCATGTCTTGCGAATGATAATAACATTTTTGTGATACAGCAGCCTGGAAAAGCAGTTTTCAACTATCTAGAGGGGCCCCAAAATCGTGTTTCTAATAAGCGTTCTGTGTGTTTTTATTTATACGTTCTAGAATAAAAAGGTTCAATGTGTGTGGTATTTCAATGGATAAACGTATTGGGATTAAGTTTGGCAGTTTAGCGTGAAAACAAAATATAAAGCTTGAAAAGTTACAACACTGTTTATACAGCAGGAACTCAGCCCTTACACAATTACCAACTTTCCGAAATGACACGTATTACCACGGTTCAGGTAATATCCAAAGCTGCACGAAGCTTGCGGGAACGCATTTCTGTAAAAAAAAAATTAACATGTTAGTTACGTCCTCGCCTTATATACGTACTTGAAACGAGACCAACGTGAAACGGCTGTAAGCAGTCTACATACTACAGACAGGTCACAAAGTTCCATTATGTCCTATAATAACGCACATAAACTCCTCAAATTAAATAAATAAACCTAACAACAGTTATTTATGCAAGTTTCCTTGAGATATGAGCCACTACATGTCCAAAGAATCACAAACAGTCTATACACCGTCATTCTCATTGCAAATGATAATAAGCTACCAGGTTTTGTGCTACATTTTTCAGAGCTACTGGTGTAACTTAAGTGAAAACTTGTATCATATTCATATTTCAGTTTGTCAGTGGTATTGTAACGGTTTTGTGAAACGATACTCTTTATGAATCACCATAGCGAATTATCACACGTGGTGAGGTCTGGGCTCATGAACCCAACAACTTACAAAAACTCGTTCTTCAATACTGTATTTGGACGAATCAAATCATGATATAGTTCCCACAATCAGAGACATGTAACAATAACAACTTACACTACATTTATAAATGTGTAACGGTACTTCGTGGCCTTCCTGTAGCTAGCTACCGCGGACAAACAGTACTCAAAGTGAGATGGGTCGGTACCAGTGGTGGACAGGTATGGGAGGGGAAGACGGGACTTAGGCCAGGAGAGAGAAGCGGGTCGGGGAAAAAAACACTCCAGGCTGCTTGAGACCGTGGGAGAACAACGAAAACTGCTCACAAGGTGTTTAATTTTTAAAATTGTCTCCGACTTTTTGAAATTTCCCGAAGTGAATAACAGTGTCGGGGAGAGGAAAAGAAGGGGAAAGTCTTGAAGAATAACCTCGGGGCACGAGACGAAAACTTCTCGAGAAGGCAAAACGTATATATCTTTTTGAGATATATAAAACTGAATTGAGTTTTTCCGTGTTTCTCCATCCGTATGAAACAGTGCAAAGGATTAACATTTCTACTGCCGCATTTCTAGACACACTTTTAGTCAAGTATCCCCTTAGAGTACGGGCGAAGAATACAAACAGGTAAAGACGATTTCGAAAGAAGCTGAAAAAAGTAGAGTTCGGTGAATGCGGCTAAACTACAATATAAGTCAGAAGATGAATGATAAAATTCTTGTATTACGGAGTGTAATTAATTGCGGTAGAAAACAGAAACCGAAGCTAAGAATAATCACACTGCTGACTGAATAACTTGTACGCCAGTTCGCAATTTACTCTGGGTGAATCTGACTTTGTGATTGCAGCAGTTGAAATCAAACAATTATCTGTTCTTGAGACAACAGCTGTTTCCTTTATTGGCGTTACTGATTAGAAAAGAAAAATTTAACTTGCTACACAGTAAAAAAAAATTTGTACATTTACAAGGAAATTCTTGTACCATAATATCAGAACATTATCAGTCAGATAATAAAAATAAGATGTCAGAAATCTTTTTAAAGTGGTTACAAACATCGTAAACAACTTTGGGAACTAGTACAATAATGCTAATCAGCAGATTTTTCGAATTGAAACAAAATAAACCTTTGAGACCTTTCACATTTTACAAAACATTTCGTACTGTCACAAAAAAATTTTTTGGAAACTAGTTTCCAAAAAAATTTTTCGTAACACTATAAGCAATTATTGTAAAATGAACCAGATATTAGCCTAAATATACAAAATTTGTTTGTAGATTTACAGAAATGTTTGTAAATGTACAAAGAAATTTGTAAATGTACAAGATTTTTGTAAATTTTACAAAATATTTTAGTAGTGTTACAAAACACTTTTTTGGAAACTGGTTTCCAAAAAACTTTTTTGTAAAAGTACAACATTTTTTTTACTGTGTAAGAACACTTTACCCTGGTACTCCTTAGCGTTTTTTTATCTCATTTTCTCTCTTTACCTTCCCTCTGTCTCTCTCTTTTCACTTTGCATATTTATTTATTTTTCCCCGAAACCAAATGATTCCACACTTACAATCTGGATAAGGCCGTTGATATGTTCTGATTATTTTTTTCTATTATTTTCCTTTTCTATCGGTTGCTGTAGAAGTTTCCCCAACGTTTCTACGTTCGACTTTTTTCCTGCGTGTGTTCAGCAGGGGCGTCATTTGGAGCCACAGGGAGGGGGGGGGGGCAAATGCCCTCCCTGGATTTAGAATTTTATGTGTATAAATATATTTTTTGTATTTTTAATTTAAATAATGCTAACTTAAGCACATAAAACAGAAGTTTTATTATTAGAGTATCTAATTTATACATGTTTAGTTAATGAAAAAGATGCAACAAGGTCACTGTCGCCGGAAAACAAAATCTTGCCCCACCCTAGGAAAACCTGAAATGACGCCCCTGGTATTCAGTGTTTTCTCAACTAAACATAAGAAGAAAACAATTTTGTTTCTAGTCTCTAAAAACTTCTTCCCGTGTAATTATCATACTAATATTATAAATGCGGCAGTGTGTTTGTTATTTTGTCCTTCTTTCACGCAGCAACGGTGCAACGGATCGACAATATTTCATGTATCAAGATAGTCTATGGGCCGTAGTGTAATTCTCCGTAGTTTTGTCAACTGAACATCAATTATGGGCACAGACGATTGGTGCTCTATTGACACAAAAATCATTAGTAATTAAAACTAGTTGTTTGACCAATTGCGTTATAATTACGAGTTATTACGAAAACAGTAGCTGATAATGCCGAACGCAGCCGGAAACCTATCGGTGACGATAGCAACAAGTACAACGGTGCTACTATCTAGGCGGCTCAGTAAGGAAACACGACACGAGCATTTTGTGATTAGTTTCGTGGGCAATTTTCATATGTATGTACCTTCTTAAACTTAAATAAAAAATATTCGGTGAGTATTTGGAGTGAGAGGACTACAGCTACATCAATGCACATTTTAAATGGTACATGCTAGTAATAAAATATGTTTTCTTATAACAGGGTATGGCACAGGGAAAAGTTCTGCGGCTAGTTGCGCTCCAATCGCTAACGGGGGACTAATAACGTATGAAACCGCAGTGAGAATTAATTTAACTAGGCTTACAAAGAGAGAAGTCACTTGATTTAATTTTAAGTGAAAGCAAGCCAATTTTTACTTTTAAATTGTCAACTTCATGTAAGTTAAATTCACGAAGTCACTGTGGTCTTACCAGTTCCAGAGCTCAAGCGACGGAAATTTTCCTAGTGCCAAACTTTTAACATTGATCTTCCTAACCTAAAGTAGAGTTAACCTTAGCAAGAGGCATGTGAGTGTTGTTACGTAACAGGGTTGTCACCTTCTAATTAAGGAATATTATTTCGCTACTGCTGTAGGCTGTATCACAGTACCGAACATTTCACATGCCAATCAAAACTTATGCCAAAGCCAGTCGTCTGCTTGTATTTTCAAGGCCTAAAAGGGCGGAAGCGATGACGACGACATGAACCAAATATATTAAAAAATAATTAGTGCAAATGGCACCCCTTCTGAAATGACGCCCATAGCACAAGCCATACTCACCATGCCCTAGATAGGCCAGTGCAAGACCTACACCAAATGCAAATCGAATGTTTTACCCTGCGTTTCCTCACTTTGTAAGCTAGAAGTTTTTTACCTCTCGAGGAAATTATATATATTTGTTTTAATTTTGGTAAATAAGGTACTTACTTAAAAGCCTATGTACGATTGAATACTTTAACATTTGACTTAACGTTCCCGTTACTTGAAGTATTTCGTCAATGCACGGTTCAAACGTAAATTTAAATTAACGGACGTTCAAAACAATTTCGAATCTTTTCATCAATGTATTTTTGCCGTAAGAGCATACTACGTAAATAACCCCAAAATAAGTCCCAGTTATTAAAACATTTATCATACTTTTTAATATTTTCTAAAAAAAAAAAAACCAACTCCATCTATTGACTAATAATACAGTTCACTTACGAATACTTCACAATGCTATTTACAAGATTTTCCGAGTACGTTTGAGATACATTTATTTAAATTTTCATGACATCCTAGTGCTGCAAAATCAATTTATACTTTGAAATAAATATTTTACATTAAAAAAACATATATATTGGTTCTTTGAAAACGATCATCTTGTCTTTGACTTAAGGTTTTCAATTCATCGAAAACGTTAAGTCAAATATGCTTGACTTAAGCTTTCGACTATATTGTAAACGACCCCATGAGAAGCCATGTATTATTGCTATCGTATAGTCAAATATTTAAGTCTAATACTAAAGTTTTCAATCGTGTAATCACCTTCAGGCATCAAATTCATATTTTTATACAAAAATTGCCTCACTAGTTTTGTTGAAATTTATATTTAGTACCTCACGTTACCTTCTTTAGCTGCGAATCATCTTACTTTTGTGGGTGAACGATTGCTACGGGTAAATTAAAGAAAACATTGCAATTTTTTGTTTAAATTTGTTTGTAAAAATACTTTCCGATTCAATATATATTTTGTTTGGTTTTTATTTGCTAAGATATATGTTTGTCGTAAGTATAAGACTTCCCCATCTTTTCAGTTCAAGAGAAATATTTCATTCAAAATGTATTAAATTGTGTTTGTAATATGTTCTAAGATTCCCAGTTGGATCTTTGGTTATTCACAGAGACAAACCATACTTCACTTAGAGTTTAACCACCACGAAGTTGATTTGGGTAACTTTCACTTAGTTTTAGTGACGTATAAAATTATTTTCAGGGTAAATTTCTTATCGATCTTTTTCGTTACACTTTACTGACGTTCCCCTTTCCCGAAATCTGCGTGTGTTTTATTTAACCGCTTATTTCTGACAAAAAATAGATTTATTCCTTTATTGCTGTTTCAGTCAAAAGCAATAGGGCTTCTTCTAACCTAAGTTATAGTCATAGCAAAATGCCTTATCGTGTTCATACGTCGTCAGTAATATTTACGTTAGGTTACTCCCAAGACATTTTTATTCTGAATATCGGTTGAATTATAGTGAAGCTCTTCTAACAAGTGCTGACTTTATCACTTTAAAATTATCCACAAGAACTCCATAAAAATCAGTTAAAATTTGTTAAAAATATAAACACTCACTGCCAGTTAATTAAATGTATTTTGTGGCTAACCTTAGAGTTTGTGCGTAATGATTTATTGTAAATAAGTGAAACACCATATTACACGTACAGGGATGTACCTTAGGCATTTATGTAGTCCTTGCTTAGTAAATAGTCAGTAAAGGTCAAAGAAAACAGAGATGTAGTGATACAGCAACATTCGTCAACTTGGGATCGTCACTGGATTAAACTGTGTGTGTTGGATTCAGACGTGGGGCTGAATTAAAACTCGGACGTGGAATGCTCTCTCGTGTCTGTCTCGGACTGAACTGTCCTGAAGCCAGCTGAGGAGACACTTCAAGAATCGAATTTTGGAGAGGCCGTCAACGTATAATCAGGAAGGGGAAGGCATAAGCTTCGTCCTGTGTTTACGTGTATCTATATAAAACAAATTGTTAAAACATTTTAAAAATTTCTCTCGAAGAACAACATGCAGCATTTAAAATCAATTTACAGAAAGTAATTACAGTATAAATTTTCGTGAAAACCGTTGAGAGTGACGAGCCCTTTATCAATTCCCGGTGTGACAATCGTGCTTGTCCCTCCGATCGACGGTCGTCAATTTAAATCTGACTAACTTGCTCGAATGTGCATTGCTTTATTGTTAAGTATACTTTACGTTAATTGATACAAAGGTAAGTTTAACCATCATAATCAATTCGAAATCTGTTCAGCGTGCGTAAAATATGTCTGCTTAGGAATACCATTCAAAGAACGTTACACGTGTGTATAATCATTTAATGTCCTCCGTTTAACATACATTTTTATACTGTTGAAAATGACGGAAATTGATGATTTTGTGGTCCATTTCAGGAACGAAAATCTTGTTCCAAAATGTTTTAAAAGGAATACGCGGGTACAATACATAATAATATTTAATACTGCATAGTGAAATGTTATGGTCAGCACTGAATGGTTCATACGAATACACTATAAACAAACACCGGACAGTTTGAGCGTTTTGGCGAGAATTCTGATTGTGTTGTCACGTCAAACAACCAGAGAACAGCGCCCCACATGTAATTTATTTCAGATGTACGCTGCCAGCATAAAAATTCTGGAAAAATGTTCTCTATGGAGACCATATTTTCGTTACTTGGAGAAAAAAATAGCGGTACGATAAATACATAACAATTAAATAAAGCATGTTAAAAAAATACAGTAATTATAAAAAAATAAAATCAAAATATATGTTAGTTTCCCCTCATACCGGTAGGCTACTTTTCACAAGCTTAATCTTAGTCACGGTCGTAGAAGTACAGGTTTAGACACTGGCCTATCTACCAATGTATTTTACTTGACCCCATTGTTGCTTGGCTGCAGTTCACCAAGTTACCGAGAGTGTTGTGCGTCTTTGGCGCTGCGGTCGGGCTCAAACTCCGCCCACTTTTTTCCCAGTGTTTACATTATAAAGTAAACCAATATTTCTGGAGCCATGCTTTAGGATTGTGAGCAACGGAAGTATTTCATAAATAGATAAAAATAGGTTTTGATAAATTGTTAATCTTTATAATGTTAACACTGGAAAAAAATGGGAGGGAAGTCGGTGGAGTTACAGCCCTACCACCCTGATTGCAGCGCCAAAGACGTACAACACTCTCGGTAACTTGGTGAACTGCAGCCAAACAACAAGGGGGTCAAGTTTCCAGGCGAGTGTCTAGACCTGTTCTTCTATGGCCGTGGTCTTAGTATTTGCGTAGAGCTGTCCGGTATTAGTCTCTAGGGTATTTGGTTCCTAGAGGAGAGTTGTTGGCGGGAAGAATGCACGCCAGTTCAGTAACTCAGCCTCAGAGACTACGGAGAGCCGTGATTTGCGTGCTGTGTCGTCCTTACTGCTTCTGCACTTCTAGGCCTCGAATGGTGACCTTACGAGCATGTATCATACCAACCCTGCCACGCGCCGGGCAACGTGAGGTTGTTACGCAACCCACAGGCGCGCGAGTCGTGTGCGGATGAAGGCAGGGAGATATGCAACCCGCAGCGCGCATCCGTGTGGCAGGTGTAGTGCCAGGCTAGCTACAGGCGGATGCCTAACTGCCGCTGACACTCCATTTCCCGCACGGGCAAGTGCCTGATAGGGCGTGAGGAATGCCCACCTGCGCGGACTGGCAGCCACGTGGGAAAACTCCGTAGAGTTGTAACCATCCCACCTTCTGCGGCACTGTCCGTTTATTTAAGGTGCTCCCTCGCACCAGTGGCGGTACTGAGAATCTCGGGCCACAGTAGGAACGTAAATAGGTAATTAAGGCATTAAGTCAATGCTCCTTTGATTATACTGTTTACGAGATAATTATTTTAAACCTAAACGAGAGCAGACACAAACAATATGTTCGGCAGATTTCTCTATAATGGTGCTCGCCATACTAGATAATTGTATCAAGACAATAAATGCTATGGTTTTAGCTTATCATGTAACTAACCAAATTTTTATTAAGTGACTTGTAGGTTGGTTGAAACCATACAGTTTAATGACTTGAAAAAATAGCTATCACAACAAAACCCATTTTAAAAAATATGTCAAAGAGATTTATGATATCGATGGCCTAGTTCAAAAGGTACACAACTAAAAATTTCCCGTTTTGAGTAAAATACGTACAGAAAGATTTTCGTTTCGCCGAAAAATCTGTTAATCGACAGATTTGGTTGGTGTTAATTTGAAGTAAAATTACAGTGACAACTCTTTAAGGTGTTTAAAATGTTTGTAGTCTGCCTTTGCTGAAATTATCACACTTTAAATTATAAGAAATACAATTTCTAGAACTTGACCGGCACTCAGAATAAAGTGCTACGTTACTGAACAAGGGAATTTACGAGTTTTTTTTTCCTTTCGAATAAGTAGATCGCGCATCTGTCTGTGTGTTGGTGAGCTAAACTCAAAAATACACATTTTTGGAGTTGGTTCCCGTTTGAACTGGGCCATCTGTATCTGCTTGTTTTTAAGCATAATAATTCAAATATCACAAAAACTGTAGAAACAGTGTAGCATGCGAGGTCGTTAGAGACAGAAACATTGGTTTGAACATTTGTAGAGTGATAAATACATCAGCCACGGTTTGGCGTAACTAATCATTCCAGAATTCGCCTAAAGCAACTTTCATATCAGGATTAATGGCCGTGCACTCAAACACAGCTCCTCTCTTATGCAAGTCATGTGTTTTACAGCTGCATCACCTTAACCGATATTTGGCCAGATGAGCAACTACGAACCTATCTCAGCACGACAGGTTAACAAACGCTAGGTCTTAACGCAATCACTCGTGCTTTACTGAATACAACGACGTCTTTGATAATTTTGAATAATTTGTATTGCAGTTCGTCGGTACTCTCCAATAGGAATAGTATGATAAAACGTGTTTACAATTAGGCCCAAGAATATAAGTCAAGTTTTCAAGACGGTGCCGTAGTGAACAAGCGAACCTTCTGAATGTGATACGAGAAATTTTTATTTACACAACATTGTTAGTTCACCACTGAAATGTTTAGAATTTTTTTAATGAGACTTATCTCGCCTAACATAATAAACAAACTGAAGTAGTTGCATATTCCAAGTAGATTGAAATTAAAAATGCATTTTGAAACATATTTTTTTAGTGTTTCATATCAATTAAGTATATTGCTGGGCAACTTATTTACAGTGATAAAAAATACAGTGCAAGTTATACAGGATAGTTACTGTTTAAGCGATGTATATTAATGTAAAAAGAATCGTAAATGACTGAGCTGGCGTCCCGGTAGAAGGTTTAAGAAAAGTTTAAAACTCTACAAAATGTTACATTCAAATAAGTTTACTGAATTTGAGCACTTGATACATACTACTTAAATGTAAAAGTAAAACATTTATTCCTTTCCTGAATTTGTACACTACAGGCTACACGATCATAACTCACGAGATTACAATAAAGGAAATATGCCGTCAATTTTACAGTAATACTTGTAGAGATACTAAACAATGTTTGGCGATCAGGCTTCAAAAAATGATTTGTAAAAATTATCCAAATATAACATAACGCTGAAGCTGTACAACTAAACATATACGCGGTTGGCACAGTGGCAAGAGCGCTCGCCTCCCAGCAAGGCAATGCGGGTATTATTCCCCGTGGGATCGGTACCTCGGATTTCACAAGTAAAATCATGCCGGTCGATGCCGCTGCTCGGCGGGTTTTCTTGGGGATCTTCCGTTTCCTCGTCCTTCTCATTACGATGCCCCTCTATTGTACGGTCTCACTCCATGTCATCCTATAGGCAAGGAGATGCCCACAGTGGGACAGAATCCTTGTTTTCCTGGCCAAAATACCAAAAGTAAAATAAAATAGAAAATTATTGTTTAACCTATGTACTCTTGGCCAAGGCAGCAAGAACCACTTTGGTTGTAATGTTTCCCGTTCTAATTTAGCTGTGAGAAGCCTGCAAAGTTGATACAGCAGGTAAAATTTAATTTTACTAGCTATTGGAGTCGTCAATGTCTCGCTGGCCTGTATTCTTACATAACAATTAATTAATAATATTAAGTGTAGTCGTCATAAAACCATATATAATAATCCCATCAAAACATATAAATAATATAAATTTGGATACTAATGCCAGATCTGGTTGACGTCTATGCACGTAGGGCTACAAAAATTGCCCTACGTGCACCCATCTTAAACGTTTAACAATCGGACCGGAACGGATATATTTACAACGTATAAAAAAATACGTGCTACTTAATCTTTAGATAAAGCGGCGGATTAATATGCTAGCGTGTATCAAGTAATTAGTATTTCAGGGCGGTCTGGCTCTGAGTAAGAGGAAACAGACGATTACAACTGCAAAAAATTAGAGTAGAAAATTAGAGTAAAAAGTAAACAACTTCTCAGCAAGTAGGAGCAAGTATATTAGGAAACGTGACTGGTAATGTTTTAACTGCCAATCGGTATTTTAGCACAAAACAAAGTGCATCAGCCGATTTAAGAACAGGTTGAAAATTCAAAAGGTTAACATGTTACATTTACGAACATTGAAATAAACGCATCTACAAACGGAGAAGAAAACAGAAAGCTGAACTCTTCCACAAACGTGAGTGGACATGTGAAACATGAAAAAAACAGAGATGTACTGCACTGCATTATGAGCATCTGTTTTTGTTTCAGGAAGTGAGACAAGCATAGTTAACGAAAACTTCAATTCTTTTTACGTCGCTTGTCTAGATAAAACTGAGTGAACTGAAAGACCTACTATAGAGTGAATGCATGTATTTTTTAACATCTTACTTTTTCATAAGAGATAAAGAAAGGTATATACTTGTATTTTACTTGCATGTGGTGTGCAGTGCAAATATTACTAATTTGTTTGATGGAGGTAGTCGTTCAACTAAGTATTTAAAAAATACTTCTGGACGCAGTAAGAAACGAAACACAGAAAAATACATAAAAATGGCAAATATGGCAAAAGTAGACCCTTAAATAAGGCACTACACTTGATATGAGCACAAGGCATGTTGGGATTACTGGATTTATTCACTTATTTGAGTCGTTTAAAAATAATTATTTAAAATAAATCATTGTCGCTCTCTTGTAAAATATAATACCCAGCGATGAACTCATATGACATTACAACTGGCCAACAATAACATCGTAATTAGTTAAACATTACTTTTAAGTCATAAGTAGATGCATCAAATAAATCGTATTGAAAAATTGATGACTTATTTCGAAGGCGTTTGTAAAATGGGAAAGCGCTGTAATAAGATGTGTTAAGTAATTTCAGTGTTAATGAAGTTTAAGTGGTTTGTGAATGGAAAATTAACACGATGTGTGGGACCCGCCTTAAATCGTGGACATCAATGCTTCAAAGTAAGAGAAATGAAACACACTCTTCACAGGAAGTCGAGTATATAATAATATATGGATATATCTCGTGCTTTATCAAGGAAAGTGTTGCAAAAGTAACTGTCCTATAAACATTTTCATTTGGCAAAACCACGATATTTCTCGGGGCACTTATTAGTAACGCAACAGAAAGCATAAAAGGCGATATATTAAATTATGGAGCTCACTTCCGCACTAATTTCAACATTTCAGAAAGATAAGATTAGGGCATTAAACTATCCCACGAAAAATGTTTTAATTTGTCAGTGGGGATCACAATCAATCTGTAAAAATATAAACAAAATATTATAAGAAAAATGTTTACGAAGATAATAATTTACATGTGATGAGTGTTGTGCTTCATCAGATGTCCTCTAGGGAGATTCACTAGAGAAAAAACTTAACTAATCATTTGGCGGATTTGACAACCACCATCAACAAGATTAGAGGTATTTTGTTACATGGTGCATTGTGGTACTATATCAAATTTTCGTTACGTCAGTACCAGAATATTTGCTTACGATCGTTAATCATGGCTTGACAATTGCCGTTGAATTTGTAAATATACTGTAATTGCACATGAAGTCAATAATTTTTCAAAGTTTTTCTCTAATTTTCGCTGGCGTATGTAGATAATATGCACGAAATTTTCACACAATGTAGTTTTTATTGGACAGTGCGACGTTGTTTTATATGATACAAACAGTACACAGTTTTGTCTGTTCGAAATATACGTTGGCGCGCTGCACTAATTGAATCTATCAGAAACTAGCTTGGTGTGATGATACAGTGTTATTTATTTACTTCAGAACTCAGGTTAGAGTGGACGGAGGATAAATGTCTATAAAATTTGTTGATAATTTTTAATGGAACTATTATCTTAATTTAAACTTATTTTCTTATTAATTTAATGTCAGCTTACTGTTTCGAAAACCAGAGTAAATTACTTCTTTCTGCTTCGTATAGTGACACAGATGCCCTACAGGTGATATCTATTAGTGGATAGAAACAACATTACGCGATCATAGAGGTTTTGGTCAGGAAATTGGGTGTTCGGATGTCCTAGTGTGAAGCGCCCAGTCATAAATATGCAGTGCAGTTTGGGTTGTGATACCCTGGATCACGGGCACCTTCATCATACGATATTTATTTACATCTAGCACTCAGTAAACATTTATTCAGATCGCTGTTATTAAGATATTATACACATATATGTGTGTGTTTGTGTGTGTATATGCATGTGTGTACGTTGACGACAATGAGCACACTTCATATTAAACCGAACTTCAAAGTGTTTTGACAAGAAATTTTTACTGCTCAATCCCGTCCGTGGAGTCAGCGGCGGATCCATGTAGAAACAAGTGGCCCGTTCCCCTTTAACCTTTTAAATCACTGTTTATCATTAAAATATTATCATTTCTAAAAGTGGAATAATCGATTTTTTTTATAATGAAACGCATTAAATAGCACCAGTAGGCATCTTAAAGGTCAGATCCCCGGAACACCCGTTCTTTACTTGGGGTGTATGTATATCTACTTTTTAAACTATATGCCCCCTCCCCTAATCCACTGCTGGATCCACCTCTACGTGATGATGTACTATATTTTCAAGTTCCTGAGATACTCAGTTTACAAAGATTTTTTGCATAAAACATCCTGAAGGGATCGTAAATCTTCTACTTGAAGTTTTCAGACTACGAAAACCGAGGGAATCTGGCAGGACCGTGCCAACAGGGGGGTTTAGGAAGGAGGGAAATTGTGTCTCTCACTCCTTACCCCTCCTTTTTACAAAATTAATATTTCTGAATGGTGTTTGTTTATTTGTGGGGAGAAATGTGGACTATCACACCCAAAGTGTCAAATTACACTGCAAACAATTTTATTTATTTTTCTTTGTAATTCTGCCCTCACCCCAGCTCACAGAGAATTAAGTCCGTGCCTGGTTGTCGGTTGTTGCACTTAGTATGGATTCAAGTACATTTGACTTAAGTTCCCAGAACCAGTTCAAGTTTAAAGTAAATTTTTAAAACCATAGTTTGAGGTTAAACTCGCATTCAGGAGGACTCGTGTTCGATTATCGGCTCCGACCATCGTGATTTCAGTTTCCCATAGTCTTCCTAGGCCACTCCAGGCGAATGATATTATAGTTCCATGGCTGATACCATCCCCATTTCCTGTTCGTTGCGTAAAAGTGTGTCATCGTCTCGAATGACTTCGCCGTCGTCAGGAAGTTTAGCCCAAATAATGAATTAAAAGTAGATGCATTTACTACTTCGAAGACCGTGTCTTTTTTAGATTATGTGCATATCCGTGTGACGTAATGACAATTATGCAACATGTTCTGCAACGTGATCTGGGTGGGACCCGCAACCGTTTGGGCTTTTTTTTCATTAACCTGAAAACTACTAGTAAATAAGTATTTTCATGCCCGAAAAAATATTCGAAAACACGTAATTATGATAATTTTTAACCACAATTTTATTCCTGTAGCAATATTTCCCTCCTCTCAATGCAGAAAGTTGTTTTGGTGCGAAAACGCCATCAATTAAGGTGACTAAAACCACTTAATATAATATAAAACATGTAAATCCACATACTTGTTCTCCCCAGGACACAGAGGTAAGCAACGCCCCTTAAGTCTGGTAACTGCACCCTTGTAACATTATGTGGTTTGGGTCCTTGTTGTTTACCTCAAAATATGCCTAGCCACGGAGATGAAATTTTTTCTTTAAAAATGGACTGAGCTATTGTACTTATTAGTAATGTTGCAGCGAAATCTGTGACAGTGTTTCGAGCTATCGCAATCATGGTGTCAGACCTCGATATAGCCAGCAGATGCTACGTCATTATGGACAACGCAAAGCATGGCTAAAAAAACAACGTTATTCATATGTGCGGCCAACCGGTAGTGTCTGCTGCTTCCATCGACATGTTGTGCTCAGGAGAAAATAACTTAAAATATATTGATTTCCCATTTACATTACTAGTGAGTTTCCGTGCAGTGCGCTTTGTCAAATATTCGTAAATTCGATAGATGTCCAAAGTATTTTTTGTGTATAAAATTTTCACTGTCGTCGCCATCGTCATTATCACTGCCACAGTCATTATTACTGTCATCTATATTGCCACCGTCATAGTAGTCATTGTAAATATAGCCGTCAATGTCACCGCCTTGGTCGTCATTGTAAATATTGCCGTCAATGTCACCGTCACAGTCGATATTGACAATATATCCGCCATTGTTTCCGCCATAGTCGTCGTCGGTATAGCCATCATTGTCACTGTCAAAATCATCCACATTGTCTTTATCTTCATTGTAGTTCTCATTGCCGTTGTCATTTTCACTGTCATTATTAGCCTGTATGCCGCCATTGTTATTGTGTTGTTTTCGTAAAAAAACTAAGTTATAGAATTTTTGCTGTAAACAGCTGATTTAATACCTAAACGGAATGGTTCAGGCTTAGCCAGCAACGACGCTTAAAAGTCAAGTATTCACTTGTTAACTTTATTTTTCAATATTTGAAACCGGCAGATTTTGCAAACGCAACTGTTCAGATGCACGAGCTGTCGCAAATCTCGCGATTAGCAACCGACCTCGAACCCTCGCCGCACATCGAACTGCTGTCATCGGCGCTGCAAACAAGCAACTGGCGCTTCGCAAAACCTTTATTCTCCTCCTCCACTACAAAGCTGCGTCGAAATGAAATATAACTTGTAGTCCGGTCCAGCTTGTTGCGATATTAAAAAAAAATCCCAGCAGAACAAACGAGCGGCAGTATTTTCGGTGGGGAAATGTTGGGGAAGGGAGAGTGGATGGACATTGTCGTGTATCTGTCGACCAAGCTACCTTCCCGTTGCACCCACGCCGCCACCCCTCTGTCGTTTGTCTCGCAGGGGACCCTGGGTAAAAAACTGAAATGCAGATAAAAGAGACAGGAGTGGCGAGCCAACAGACCGGCAATTTAATATCCGACCCCGTGCGGCACAAAGCAGGCCAATTTGGGACACAGAGGAGGGCGATCACACCCCCTCGCCATTGCCAAGTCGGCTCGCCTGCTTTGAACGTGGTCTACTGTCTCCGAGACAAACCCTTGGTCAGTCATCATCACGGTGTATCTCCTGCGGGTTAGCCTTTACTCCTACATGCCGAAGGTTGCTATTTTTGTGTTTAATTAAGGTAGCCACCTGGGTTGTGTTTTGTGCGTTCGAAGCTTTTTAAGGACGGATGCGGAAATGACTCAGGGGCGCAACAACTGGGGGAGGAAAGGGTTTATTGATCCTCTCCCGCGCCACTGAATCCTTTAAGCACGGGCAAACCTTTAGCTATGCTGATACTGTACAGAATAATTTTGCATGTTCTTTATCTTACAAATATAATTTCCAATTTAAAGTTATTCTGTAATAGCAAAACTCTACTATTCAAGATGGTGACCATGGTACCTCCTTAAAGATGATTATAGAACAGGAATTATTACGTGTGCCCCTCCCCATTTGTGAATTTGACTGTGCCCTTAGGTAGTCACTGAACTGGTGTGCAGTCTTCTGGCCAAACACTCACCTCTATGAGACGTTCAGTTGTTACGTAACATTAAAGATTCTAAGCCAAGATTATTTCACACCTTACAAGGACCGCAAGAACACCCGTTTCCGGCATTTTCTACCGTTGTAAATTATTCTTCAATGAGTAATGGTGAACCTGAAACGGACTTTCAGAATGTTATTCCTGAGCAAGTTTTAGGCGCGAAGGCCAGCACACCCTCCTTCCACCCGCATTGAAACTGTACTCGGACGAGTGAATCAACGCACGGCACATATCCTCTTCTTTTCTTGTGACTCCTCTTGATTATTTTGTGCCTTTGCTAGCATAATTACTAAACATGGCTTTCTACTGGTAATCCGTTTAAAACTTGCCCTCCCCGCCAATCAGTGTTCGCCCAGACCCAGTTTTAATCAGACCTTTACCCAGGCGGCATCTTATGGGTCATCGGAACCTAATCTTTCTAGCACCTTTACTACATTTTACTCCTGCTCCAGTTGTCTTAGCCACTGGTCGAAATATTCGAGTCGTTTCCCAATCTGTTCCACTTCTCAAAAATTTCTCTGTTTGCCAGTATAGCTTTCAGGTTAACTGTCCCGTAGTCTTGTAGTTGTACCCTGAATTCCTCTCTGATGTCTTCGGTCTTGGGACATTCCAATACTACGTGCCCCATCGTGTCGTCTGTCGCACAAAAGTCACACACAGGTGAATCCACCAATTTCATGTTGTACAACTTAGCCTTGACGTTGCCATGTCCTGTCATGAGTTGTGTACTGTAATGATTTACTGTTATCTAGTTTCGCTTCATCCTGTCTTCCACTTCTGGAAAAAGCTCGAATGTAGTTCTCTCCTTTTCTGAAATTTCCCAAATTGACTGCCACCTTAGCAAGGTTTGTTCTCTAGCCATTTTCTTATCTAATGATGATGTCGTCCTTCTTTTCCGTCGGCGTTGTTCGGCCAGTAATCATCTTTCTCTGACCAGCAGATCCACAGGCAACACTCCAGCCAGGACAGGCAACGCAGCAGACATCACTTATGCGCGATAAGTAGTTTTCGAATAATCTTGTAACTGCCAAATTCTTTACACCACTATGCGGCCTGGGTAGACGGCCACTGTACCTTATCTAACGTCATTACAGTATCATACATGAAACTATGATATCCAATGTTGCATGGTTGGCTTATCACTCTTGGGATTTCTTACATTGCGTGGTTGTCATACTGAAAATTGCCATAGTTGGCGCAGAGGATAAGGGGCTTGCCTCCCACCAACGCGATACGGACTCGCTTCCCGGCGGGATCGACCTCAGAATTCTCGCATTTTGGGAATCATGCCGGACGATGCCGATGGTCAGCTGGTTTATCTCGAAAATCTTCTGATTCCCCGCCTTTCATTCTGGCGCTTCTCCATACTATTATCTTATCACCACTCACCAGCGCTGAACTACAGGTTGGTAAGGGCACTGCCTACCTGGAAAATCTGGCAAGAGCAGGGATATGAATTTACATGTTAAGTTATATCACCAAGTCTCAGTCACCTTTCACGACATTGCTTTCCTTTTAAGACATCGCTTCTGACAAAAAAAAAAAAAACATTTTTGCACTGAAAAGAGGAAAATATTTCTACAGGAATAAAAATGTAGAAAAAAATCACGTAAACATGCGTTTACGGGCGTTTTTTTTATACTGAAAATACTTATTTCCTCGCCGTTTTTTCGGATACTTAAAACTGCGTAACAGATCCTATACAGTGTAGATTGCGCCAAGTTGAACTTATTTGCCAGCGTTGGCATATGTTTAATAGAAACTGAACAACGTCTAATATAATTTTACACGTAATTCTCTATCTTTACTTCTGCCGTAGCTCTCATGTAGCCAATGCCTTTAAGTTATCAAATTTTCTGAAAACGATTTCATGTCGTTTACATACAATTAACTCTATAATTTCAATAATTTACTCATAATATGAAAACTGCAGTGTTTTTATCGGCGCGGTGCACAGGGAACAAAGTCATTGCACGTATACTAGATTAATACTTGTCTTTGTGTAAGAATATTTCGATTATAAAAGAACACCCTTTATTTAAAGGTCTGTAACATCAAAATAAAAAACCGACAACCTTGGTTAACCAACCAAATGAAACGTAAAACCTCAAAGTTGGTTTTATACGTATGTCCGTAACTATTAAATACAGACATTGAAAGTTGAAATAATATTTTATACTCACCGTTCCGTTCTGTTATTCATGTACCAATATGTTAGCTTCAACATCAAACAATTGTAATTTTTGCTTGACAATCGTTGATAGATCGAAGTATAATGTGTGTACTTGAATCCATAACTATTTAAACCCTTACTTAATTGAGGCTTTTTAAGTTTTTTTGAACGTTCCTAAAGTGCGTGAGTATTCTAGTCTGCACGGACATAAACTGAGAGAGAGGATTCACGTCCTCTGTGCAGCAGGATTTCTAATCAGTGAAAACACTGTAACAGCTCGATAATTTGTAGCGTCATACTAATGTTTGTTTCCCTACAAGTCCTAAGAGATTATAAGCAGTGACAAATCATGATTCAATAAGTTTTTATACAAGGTAATAATCGCGTACATTTGCTTAATTTTTAATGTTTCGTTTGCTTAATAAAAGTGATGAATTTTGCACCAATATTTTGAACCCCAAATTTATAACAGGTTTTTCGAAAATTATTTTTAACACGATTGTGTTCGTGGAGAGTGTTTTGTGGCATTTTGACAATGTCCAAAGTCAATACAATTTGGTAATAAAAAGAAAACATTTCAAATCGTTTTTATTCGATACTGTCTTTATTTAATCCTATTGTAAACCAAGTGAATTTTTTTCTCGATTAAAAGGCTATGTTGTACGATTTATAGTTGAGTAAAGTAGATGAAGCTTACAAAAGTTTTGGTTTACTAAATATGTACATCATGAATATGCTATTATTTACACTTCACTGCGTTACAAATCATAGGTAATATGAAAGCTACACAGTATACCGAGCTTACACAATTGACAACTTGCTTTGAAGAATAACACGGACGTATCCGTGCGTACATGAGCAATATATTTCAAAGATTTTCCAACCCAACCGTCAAGCCCACATCGTCTGATTCTTTTTGCACAAGCACAGAGATTTGTGGTCTTTCTGTTTAACCACTGAGTGTGGACAGGTACATAATTCAATAAGTTAGGTCATTTCAATGAAATGATAAAGCTCGAGATTGGCCTAGGTAGGGCTAGTTTTCTTCGTAAAATCAGTAATCCGAGTAAAGTTTCCAAAGCGTCCAGTAAGGGCCGATATTATAAACCTCTTTAGAATGACAACCAACTGCTCACCAATGCTTTCTCTATGGGGATAGCAGTTGGTTGTCATTCGAAAGAGGTTTATAATATCGGCCCTAAGTCACGAGAGTGACTTCTTCATAAAAATTACCAGACATAGCCAAAACCCAACTAGACGAAACTATGTGCATGGTAGTTAACACTTCGAAGAAAAACACCAAAAAAATATTTAAAATATTTTATGTAACATAAACAAAGTAATGAATATAAATATTGTGCTGTCATCGCTTTTTTTTTTTTTAAATATTTAATAAAAGTATAAAATATCTGATTCCCATCATCTCAAATTTCTGAATTGTTTGCAGGCGATCAACCAAGCCTGTTAACGTTGTTAAGGTTACTAAGAGCCTCGCCTGGAGGACGGGCTAGCGACGACGTCAGTGCAATAAGGTCAGTGGTTGCACAAGACAAGGGCCTCAGCGATTCTCCCCACCGGCACTGAAGTGTAGCAATATAATGCAAAGTATCGGGGGAATGTGGGTCTGTCGTCCGCCAACACTCATCCGCTCAGCAGCAGTCCAGTTCTCCTCCGGGACTCGGGGTTCGAATCCCGGCAGGGGCGTGCTCGTTCGTCAATTCCGTCGAGCTCATCAGTCCAGCTTTCGGTAAGGTCGTCAGATCCAATTATGTGGCAGTAATCCTCAATATAATATATTAATAATCAGTAATATTGCGCTCCCCTCCTACATTAATATAATACTTTGTAAGCGTCATTGTATTCAGAGAACCTGCCATTGCAGTACAGTAAATGCCGTTTAACTATAAATGTCTGAATCATTTAACCCTTTACAACATGTAAATAACACCACAGTGTAGCTACCATCTGAGCGTATACCCCAAATAACAATAATTATTATTATTACTATAACTTTGCAACAGCAACCATATAAATAAACCCATAATAATATAAGTTTTATTACACAACAACGTGACTGGACAAGTCTACCTAGCGCCAACAGGATACTTATTACATCCGCAAAGTAGATATTCTTAGGCCAGTTATGTTACGGACGTCCAAGTGAGGAAAAATCTTATCTTATATTTGTATGAAATAGTGTTAATCCTGGCATTACTTGGGCGTACATTATTTTCGTACAAATAAAAATCAGCTCAGCTAGTTTTCCCTTAATGGCATTCCAAAGTCAACATTTGCATGGTTATAGTTCTTGTAAGCCACAAAAACCAATGAACATAAATAAAATAAAAAAATTCACATTGAAACAAAGTGTCACAGGTCACTGTTTGACATGTTTTAAAATCCATTACAAAATATGTTTGTATTTTAAAAAATCGATGAGGCAAAAAAATTCAAATTTCAGAATTTTTAAATACAAAGATATTTTGCGAAGGATTTTAAAACATGTCAAGCAGTAGTTTCAATGTACATTTTCTATTTAATTATGTCCACTGGTTTTGCTGCTTGTAAGAACGAAAAATGTGCAAACTTTAGCTTTAAAGTGGCATTATGGGTAACCGACAGAACTAATTTTTTCTTGCTATGGGAAAATATACCACCAAGTAACGTCTACGAAACTAATATAATTTTGTACAAATTTAAAACTACGTTTTTTTCCCACTTGAACAACTTTAAGTCACGAGGTTAGTCTGGCTGTGGCAAGAATTCAGCTTGAAACGACCGAACAGATACCCTCGTGGAGAGAGTTATTAAGAGTCAAATCTGTCACCAGACCCCAAATAGCTTGCAGGCTTTAGGCACTACCCTGGTAATCGAGCAGATCTGGTCAGGTAACTAAACAAACCTGCCTAACCCCAGGAGGTGTAACTGCCTTTGTAGGTTAACGATGCCCTTGGCTCGCCCGCTGTAGTCGTTGTCGTCGCTCGGGTATTGAAGCCTCCGGCAGACAATCAGAGACCTTATTAAACCCCGAGCAAACATAATCACTGCATGCGCGGATGAGTCAACAGAAATACGATGGAACAACGCTCTAGTGTTGGTAGTGAGAACTAACAGAAGCAGAAGTAGCGGCACAAACATGGCGCAAAAGCGGAGCTAATGTCATGCCGAACTAGAAGCATTAAAACGCATAGAATAAATCTATCACTACGGACCTGTAAAATTCGCGTTTACCTTTTGGACACAAGCCAGAATTTAAAAGAAAGGTACGTTCGTGTCACTATTGCAATGGACGACTTGATATACACGCCCTCTTGACGTCACATCGCAGGGGGAGAGTACTGTAGAAAACAAAGCGTGTTTACAAACGTGCTGATTTGATAGTTGGTGACGGCAGAAATAAAAAATTTTGCGCACTCATAGACTTGCACGCAAGTATAAAAATAATTAGTTTCATTTAGTGGTTCACATTCGCAAATGCATAAGATAAATGTTTACCTAAAATTTTCGAACAAATAATAAATTTCCTTTGCGTACATCTCGTCCTGGTCATGTGAAGTCAAACGCCTGTATGAAAGTTATGTTCGGTTGCGGTATCCATGGAGATAGAAATTGTATCCCACACTAAACTGAAGATCCGCCTCATTTCAAGTTGTCCATTGTCCCTGTACTTATTTGATAGCTCCTTGAAGTCTCCAAGCCAGTGTTACAGAAACATCAGCGAGCAGCCAATGATAAACTGCTGTCTGCTTCAGTAAACAAGTAAACTTGGAGGCTAGCCTACCCATGGAGGTAGGAATAGTCAGGAGATGGCTTGCTGTGACGTAGTTGAAGTCGGCTTTTTGGGTGTTCCATCATGGCGCTGAGGCGTTTTGAGGTTATGGATACTTGTGTTAACATGCCTCTAAACAATAAAAACATCTCAGAGTAGTGCAAATTAGCGATGTAAGGAACAAAATTGATTAACAATAAAATTGCTTGGGCGGGGTAACATCATTACTAACATTTTCGAATTGCGATTGGTTAATGAAAAGGCGGTTGCCATAAAGGGACTTCCAAAACGGCGGCTTCACGTTGCTCTCATACATGGCCATAGGCAGGGCCACCCCCTGAGTCTACAGGTCAGTGAGCTCACGAATTTTTCCTGTCTTTACCACGGCCATAGAGGAACAGGTCTGGACACATGGGGTTTTTAATTGACTCTCGTATGACTAATTGGAGCCACTTGCACTCTGGGGTTGTTTCAACATTGCGCAAATGGAACTACAAGGAGCAAGCTCGTATCGGAACCGCTAGGAGCGCTGCTAGTACGACGCTGTACTAGATTGTTAAAACAACACTTCATTACTAGTGGCGCTTTCAGTCATAAAGGGGTCAACTCAATAGCATTGGTAGATAGGCTAGTGTCCAGACCTGTAATTCTAAGACCGTGGTCTTTACATACCTCTGTGCGACTTATATACCACCATGATCCATGTAATGTCCATGCTCCTGAACCAAAAGTTACAGAACAACTGGTAAAACTTCAGGAACGCAGTGGACTACCCACACCGCACATACTTATGAAGAAGTGCGCACTTTGCTGTGTGAAGAGAGGTTGTCAGTGCTGGTGACAATGATATTAGATGAGTGTGGTCCAGTACTGGAATGAACTATACGAGGAAAACGGCGGATACCCGAGAAAACCTATCGACCAACAGCATCGTCCATCACGATTCCCACATGTGGAAAATCCGAGTCGACGCCTCAACTTTCTGAGTCGATTTCGAGAATGTCTGAGCATTGCCTGCATTGTTTAGCTTCAGGACATTTTGGAACGTGCAGCAAATATAGCCACACAGTGCCACCTGTCTGAATGGCAGAAACACGACAGTTTTCTGATGAATGTTATTGACGATTTACTTTTTTCAATCTCAAGTTTATGTTGCTGTTTATTGAGGGCTATAGCCTACCAACGCTGTCATTGTGTTTGAAACACGCATTCTTTTTAGACGAAATTAATGAACATGTTTGGAATACATTTACGTACTTACTAACGGAAAAACAACTCCAGACGGGACAGTTCCTTTCAAGATTTTGAGCAAAGATTTAACATATCCGTTTACACTCGTGATTACGATACGGGTGTGTATTGTATTTTTGTACGGTCTCGTACAGTAAAACAATATCACAGCAAGTAATGTAATACAATAAAGCGAGAGTTTGATATGCTTTCTGGTTACATGATCTAATATCTGACAGAATTTGGTAAAATGTATTGTAAATACGGTAGAATATACATCAGATACATTTTAGAACCAATAATTTATGTCATAATATAAAAACGTTAAACAAATGAATAGTAATTGCACTCATAACTATCAAAATGTATTTAATTAGGGTATAACATTAAACAAGTATGAATTAATAATGTTTATTGGATAATATTTTCTGGGGACTGGAAGATTAGTTTCTATACGAAATTTTTTAATGAGTGTGACACATAAGAATACTGATCAACTAAGCTTAGATAGATTAGAACAAGGGAGTGTCTTCAATCGGCGTATGGAGAATCTGATCCATCCTCCGCATTTAGTATTTAGGTGACCTCTTTTGAAAATTCCGTTAATTCTCTGACATTTTTACTAAAATTTTAAGTTGTTAGGGAAAATTTGTTTACGACTATCCTCTCCAATTAATTAGTTAAATGACACCTCGCCGATGTTTGTGAAAATGTCAAGTTGATGGTTTCTTGGAAGTGTATGCATTAAATATTATTTATGTTATAATTTTCCTACTGACTTGTTCATAATCCTGGTTTTCCAAGTGTCTAAACAATGTTAAAAGTTATTGTTGAATGGTGAGCACAAGAGAATGCACATAAAAAGAACAAGTAATACGACGAACGTTTCACGAAGATTTCTGTGCCGTTTACTGTCGTTAAGTTACATAATTTTACAGATAAATTGGCTAATAATAGACAGAAACACGGTTCACTCGGTTTTCCTGAAGCAGCCAAGATCGTGGAATCTCGCCTCCACCCGACGATGTTAATAACCGCCTCTTTGGTTCATTAAAAAACTCCAGAAAGGAAAAAAAAACGAGGATGGGCTTACTGGGTAGGTAGGAGAATCGGGTGGCGTATTGGATTTTTTCCCGTCAGTTCTGCGAAGTGTCTTATCGCTCGCTCGCTTCTTGTGGAAGGGGAAGGGGAGAGCGCAATCTTTCCCAGAAATTTGCCGAGGCGTTTATTCCTTAGGACGCAAGAGCCAACACCCCTCCCCCCTCCGCCCAATTTTCCATGACGACCAACCCAACCTGCCACATTTAAGTCTTGCATTCTTCCAGCTCCTCGCTCGTGTGTGTGCAAGAGCGCAGTCAAGTAATTAAAAAGATAAGACGGCGCCGAGCTGGCTGGGCACGCGTCCCTCCCTAGCGCCACGCACTTTTAATTAGCAGAGGATTTGAACCCCCTGCCCCTCCCCTTCATCCCTTCTCTCATTATTAATATTCAGGCGGGACGAAGCTAGATTGAGAAGGGGAGGGGAGTGCGCCTGCGTCAGGTACTGGCGGCCAAAATATTAGCAATACTAAGCCGAACCCCGCCCTAGGGGGAAGGAAGGGATGGTGCCTCGCTCATTTAGGGGCTGGTGTGGGTGGGGATTAATACTTTGCCCGCCCGCGGAGGAACGTCCTTTGTCTCGGCTCGTGTGGCAGCACTGTCGCGGTCGCCTACCAACCGTGCGTCAGCAGCGATCGCCTCGGCTCTGTCAAAAATATATAGCTCAACGGAAAAAAAAAAAAAAAAGAAAAAAAGTTGGGGCATTAAAAATACTGATTTACTGTAATTTATATTAGTAAGATTTAACATAATCGTATGATTTTGATGTAATTATGCCCTTTTTTACCTGTTGTTATAGCCCTGGATCACGGCCGTAGATTAACAGGTCTGGACACTCGCCTGGAAACTTGACCCCTTTGTTGTTTGCCTGTAGTTCACCAAGTTACCGAGAGTGTTGTGCGTCTTTGACGCCGCAATCAGGGCGGTCGGGCTCAAACTCCGCCCACTTCCCTCCCACTTTTTTCAGTGTTTACATTGTAAAGATAAATAATTTACCAAAACGTTTTTTTTTATCAATTTATGAAATACTTCCTTCGCTCACAATCCTAAAGCATGGCTCCAGCAATCTTTATTTACATTATAATGTAAACACTGGAAAAAAAAGTGGGCGGAATTTGAGTCCGACCGCCCTGATTGAAGCGCTAAAGACGCACAACACTCTCGATAACTTAGTGAACTGCAGCCAAACATCAAGGGGTCAAGTAAAATACATGGGTAGATAGGCTAGTGTCCAGACCTGTACTTCTACGACCGTGGTCAGCAGCAATCGCCTCGGCTGTGTCAAAAAATATATATAAACGAGAAAAAAAAAGAGGAAAGTTGGGGCACTGAAAATATTGATTTAGTTTCTATTCGTAAGATTATAAGCGGTCGTAAGGTTTTGTTGTAACTATGCCTTTTTTACCTGTGACTGAAGAGATTTTGGCTTAACATCGAGGTCTTTAGCGCTGATGGGGGTGACAAGATGTGAGTATGGAGCAGCGCCGGAATTAATGGGCGGGGGAAACGGGAGATCTCCGAGAAAACCCGCCGGCCAGCGGCATCGTCCGGCACGATTCCCACAGGCGAAAATCTGGGGACCGACCCCGCCGTCTATCTATCCGTATCTGCATCAACCAAGTGTATTGAGGGGAGCAGTTTAGTAGTTTTGAAGATTTTCAACAATCCATAATAATATATACGCTTTCTGATTATGGGCTCTGTGTGTGTTGGTGTGTGTGTGTGTGTGCGCGTGTGTGTGTGCGAGTGTGTGTGTGTGTGTGTGTGCGCGCGAGTGTTTGTGTGTGTGCACGCGCGCGCGCGTACAGTCAATTACAGTGGGAGTGATGCTACGGTGAGGAATGACTTCAAAATTACATTTCCTTAACTAGATTTAAAAACTATTCGGTTTCACACTATTTTTGCACTATTCTGTGTGTTCTTTAATATTAAATTTTATTTTATTTTATATTTGAAGAAATTAAATTTTACCATTATATTTCCAGTGTTTCATTACTTCCACCGTAACGCCGTCTACAGAAAAATTAAAAGCACACTTTCGACATAATTATAGAACATTCGCGATAAAGTGAACGCTGCATAAGGTTTGCTTTGAGCCATTTTGTAGCCACATTAACTATTTTAAATATGAAAATTTCCATGCAAATAAAGACCAGTGTAAATGTTTCAACTCTCTCAAAAGTTAACGTCTATTTGGTTAATGAAACATATTATTAAATAATTACAATTTCTGCTGAGTGCTCAGTTTATAGTGAACAGCCTATATGCATAAGCAATCGCCATGTAAAATTACATCCTGACTCATCACGTATGTCTTATCAGTTAGTATCCAAAAAGGTCATTTTAGGCTGTTAAATTTTTAATGTGCTGAAGAGTCATAAAATCTCAGTTAACACACTATTCATGATAAAGTGACCAGTTCTGAACCTCTGATAACTTTTTTTTACACTTTCTGCCAGTTTGTGTCTTTTCGCCACTTCTTGATGTACGCATGCCTGTATATGTAACAAACACAATATGTGCATTCCATTGTATTCAAACTCAAAACCTAACGTATGAAATAGCTGTGTGTGTGTGTGTGTGTGTGTGTATGTTTCATTCTTGAAGAATGGTCTTCAAAAGTGCTCACTTTACTATGAAAAAAATATACCTCACAAATAAAAGTGAATATTCCCTTCTAGAATGTACAGTCCCGTAGAAACGAGAATACATGGATATCACAACCTTACTAAGTAAATTCAACGAACACACAGTAATAATTTACGAAATTGCTATTACTTACAACACTTTTATTTTGCCATTTTTCTGTATTAATTCCCTATTAGTTACTAATTTTTTTTTATTTATTGTAGTAAATGTATATGACACATATTCACAGTCAGACAACTAATATTCCAAACCGATGCGGGTTTTATTTACAAAATAAATATGATTACATTAATTAAAGTCATATAGTAACGCATGTAATTTTTCCTAAAATTTCAGTTTTTCGTTTTTATTTATTATTTTTTACTAAAACCGTTACCTTGCACAGACCAATTATAGTTCTAATCAAGAGTTTTATATATATATATATATATATATATATATATATATATATATATATATATATATATATATATATATATATATAACTCGGACCACTAACAGTCGAGAAATTAATTATTATATTGAAGTAGCCGCCATCTCTGAAAATGGTGTCTGCTGAGAGCCCACATGGGATTTCCGAATGCCTCCACATCTGAAATTACGCTTTACTGCATAGGGAACGCGACTACAAAATTGCCTCTTTATACCCAGATTTACAGTTTTATTTTGTGTACCAGTACGAGGATGATAAGATATGAAGATGTAGTAACAGCAGAATGCGAAAGTACGGGAACTGTAGTGTCCCGAGAAAACCGTCAGCCAACCTACTAAAACATTTCTTAAAAATTTCTAAGAAATTCTTTGTACTCTGACAAACCTTTGCAAAAGTACAAATATTTTTCTTGTAAAATTATGCATTTGTAAAGATAATACTGTTACAAGTTTGAGACATAAACTTCATATGTGGGCAATTCCCATGAGTTCTTTTGGGATAGAGGTATTATAATTATAAATAAAAGAGTTAAATTAAGTACTGGATTTAATAGCTCACAAAGCTACGAAATACACAAAACAGTAATCAACTATAACTCTCACAACACAATTAGTTATGCACACAATTACTACTGTGTCACAGACACGTTAGTTAACTTTCACAATTAAAGCACAAAAAAATGTCTACCATCAATTAATTAAACAGTACAAATCACAATAAAATTGAGTCCTATATCCAATCAACAGTATTTCAAGTAGTGACAGTGTACAACCTTAATAGTCCGCCGTGGTGATGAATCGTCGTGTGCTGCGCAGCACCCCGAGAGCACCGCTGTCTTCACTCTTGAGGTCTTCGGTTCGACTCCCGTCGCGTACCTCTTCTTCGCCCGTCAGCCCGCCGCAGCAGTCCTCTTGGTTCGTCCAACACTGCTCCGAAGGTAGCCGCCTGCCGCCTCACGGTAGACTTTGACGTCACCAAGATGTCTTCACCAGTCTCTCTCCACAGGCGTAGCACCTTCCTCTAGCACTTCCAATAGCGAACTCTCCCCGGATTTGTCGATTCGGAGCTTTTATACTTGGCCAAACAGTCGGGTCTTCCCCGCATTACAGGGGTCTAAAAATTAGACATGTCATCATGTTTCGCATGTGATTTGAGTCACGTACAAGGCTTCGCAGGGTAAACGCGCAGCTGGGACAGGTATCTATGACGTAGTTTCGGCGGGATTCCCACTGTGAGACACTCGGGCTTTGAGTCATGGGCCAGCCCTCAAGGTGTTTCGACACAGGCCCCATCCAGCCCGCCCTCGGAAACACAGCATGCAACAGTACTATTATATCTGTAAAATTCTTAGGAAAACAATATTTAGTTTGCCAAAATTACTGATATGTGGAAATCATATAGTAGGCCTAATATACAAATCACATTCATTTATTAATTTTGCTAGAATTGAGAGAATGAACACACTCATTGAGTGCTAAAAAATTTAAAAAGTTTAAAGTGAAATATATTAAATAAAAACAGCATATATTATGTAAGCTGGAGTTGGGGTGAGGTGCGACACTACCAAGCGCAGGGCTGCAGTTTGGAACCCTGGATTTTCCCCAATCTTTTCTGAAATTAATTACACATAACATTAACTGTTTTAGTAATTAGTTAATAATTTAATTTCTTTTTCAGGACAAGAATTAAATTAATTTTTCAAGTTTCATTCCCCCTTATTACAAGTACAGATACAAGTCTAAAACTTGCAATTTTACAAACAAATTTCTTTGGCAACTAAGTTCCCAGGTATTTTCCTTGTAAAAGTAAAAAAAAAAAAAAAAAAAAAGAGTGAATAGTAACGTCTGACATATTCCTTACATGCGAAAATTGGGACTAACCCCAACGGTAGTCGAGAGTCCTGAGGCTAGAGATCTAACACCTCCATAACCGTGGCCTCTTTTGGCGAACTGTTTCAATTCTGTAATATTTCGAACAGATGGACCTACTTAAGGATATCCCAGATGTCCCCAGTAAATTCCGAGCAGTTGGGCACACTGAAGGTCATTCCATATGTCCGCAGTATATATCCAATCAGGTGAGCACGAGAGTGAAGGCATATCCCGAAACTAATTATTTGGCGTGATTGAGGTCAGGATGAGTACAAGACGTGAAAATGTGTTATCATTCCTAAATCAAGTAAGTATCCACCGATCACAGAAGCTTGGACCCATACTAAGGGTCCTGATATGAGGTGAACACATCCCCCTTAAACCTACGAACCCTTAACCAACGAAGCCACAGTAATCAGTACACCCCCAATAGTTGGCAGAACTCGTGGACTTGTAGAAGTTCCTCTGTATACGAACTGTTCCAGTACTGTACTCAACAAGAATATATCATTATGTTGCCTCAAAAATCAACAGCTCATTTCAAATTCACCATTACTCACTGTCGTCCTAGTAAGACCAGGGGAATTAAATTCGCAGTATAAAGCTCAGACACTGCAGAAAAATCTAAGGCACGTACCTCAAAACTCCGAAATTCTTGATTACATTTTCGAAAGCACTCGACATCAATGTAGCCGTACGACTAATATTACGCTCCTCGTCTGACATTGTGAACTTAAAAATAACCAGCCGTGATTGCGGTTGTTATCCGGCGCGGTTTCCCATCGCATCGAGCGAGGTTGCTCAGTATTATCTCAATAGAATCGCATCCAAAATCAACCAGGTGCGTGTCTCAAAAGTCTAACTACATCATGTCCAGCAATCTCTATCGTGCTGTTCGTACTAGAAATTTGGGGGAAATGACTAGCAATACATAGGAAAGACTGTGATGCTTTTTAAATAATGCCTATCCAAAATAACACTAATAATTATTCCAAAGATGCCATTTTCAACATCCTTTATTGATCTGTGAAACGTCGAACAGTCCAAAATGGTCTTAAATAAAGTATGAAATATATTTTTGTATGTCAGTTCCATATCACCAGGCCGTTCACAGTGGCGTAAAAACCATTTGTGAATTGATGATGAGGGGGGAGTGGATTCCAAGCTGGACGTTTGATAAAGGAATGCTGATCACTCCTGTAAAGTGCGGAGGTTTAAGGGGTCTTCGATCGGGAATTTTTGAATTTTAAAGTGCAAAATTGTACTATTCAAGCAGTTTTACTATCTCAACTTCGAATATGCTGCCGGGAAGAATATTATTCTTACTATATTATTAATTTTTTCTGTTTCTTCAGAGCTAATGGGAATTAAATCCTATGTACCTCTCCCCTTGCTCTATCACTCCAATTGTTGCAAACAAATGTTACAATTGGCCTTTACAGAAAGGCAGGAAGCAGTTCTCACCCTATTGTTTCTTCTTCCTCACTTCTTCTCCCTCTCTCATATATCTTTCTATCTCTCCAGACTTTCAATCAGTCTTTTAAATTAAATAACTATAGTAACAAATAAAGTATTTAAATTACGTTTGGAAGTATTGAGTCGACGTGCCTGCCCGTTTAATGATACCAAGTTAATATGCAGGTAAACGTTTATTCATAAACTCTATGGGTAGCAAAATACTACTCTCGAATTGTCTGAAGGGGAACCCGCTCATGTGGTATGCCTGAAAGCAGGCAGGGTCTTCCAGAAGGTTAACGAGCATGCATTCTTCGAGGTCGGTGTACATTTTCGCTAACCCGGAAGTCCACTCTACCGTTGCAACCCAAGCAAGTAGAAACTTAGTTGATTTCGCAGTTCAGCCGTCATCACATCCGCCATTGTTCACAACCACGATGCGTGAGTTCGTCCATGCTTGCTACACAAACATACTCATATTGTGTTTTCATTTAGTTAGCCGGGCAATCCATCACAACTACTGACTGTGCCCATTGGGCTAACGACAAGAATAGGAGAGTAATCGGTCATGGCCCTTGTTTGAGAACTGTCCTAGCATTGGTCGGGAGCGATTTCTGGCAACCACGTAAAACGGAACTCCGGATGGGATGACCCGGGAATAGAATTCCAGCCTTCACGACTGCGAGTTTAAGGTAACCGTGGCGTCAGCACAGGACACAAGGTTCGTTATCTGGCGATCTTGAAGTTACATAACCAACCGGGCACTCTTACATTAAGAGGGCGTAGTAGATAAATAAGCGCTGAATACTTCAATTGAGATCTACACTTTCTGAAAAGTCAGTATAGAAAACTGCAAAACAGCAATTAATGATAATTAAATCTGCCAACTTCATGAGCAGACATTTACCTGGAATGATGCATTTGTCAAGCGTGATCTCTTGCGCCGAAATTAAATGTACGAGATTACGGCGTCAGAGATTATTCTTCAGGTATACGTTAATCGAGAACAATTTTTTGTCAGAAAGTTGAAAAAAACTATTTTTAGGATTGCTTCTATTATTATTATTATTATTATTATTATTATTATTATTGCAAATTGGCTTCGATAAACCTACAATTCTGAACTGATGCTTTTAGTGCTGAATCACAGACCATGCACTCTTCAACGCACATCCATACCATTTCGCCTCTGTAAACCTATACATACCTGGTAGTTTGGCAAGAGACTTTTACGGGTGTTTCTCGCTTGCAGCTCGCCTTCGGACCCAGCTGCGTCGACGTCCAGGCTGGTTAATTGACGCGAATCGCTAACGAAGCGCTAGGAAATTTGCTGAGGTAAGGGGAGAGCCGCTGTAAACAAGCGTCGTCGAGCCGAGAGCATTTTGTTGTTTCCCGTAAGACGATAGCCCCGGCATGGAACGGAGTGTAAAGAGTTGGGAGTAAAGAACCCCTCAGCCCTAGAAAAAAAAGAGGAAAGGAAGGAAGTATGGGGAAAAATATGTTGGCAAGACTGGTTGAGTGGTCTGTACTAGTAAATTATACGCATCCGTCGTGACTAGTCCATGGCTCTCCGACTCCACGTCTTCTCCAGCGTCTCCGAAAACAGCGCAGCTCAAGAAGGGACCTTCTGGAGTGCCAGGTTTCTGCCCTCTTAACCTCTCCCTCTCTGTCTCTCGAGCTGCGCGTTCCCCTTGGAAAAGGATAAAAATCCTATCACGGAGCAAGCGCTAAGTCTTCTTCAATTTCCCGCTCCCGGGGTCGACCCCCTCCCTCCTTTTCCCTCCAGGCCCTGCTCACACTAGGACCAGGGGGTTCTGGGAGGAAAGTGGAGGAGGTAGGGCTACGGTGTCGGATGCTACCAATTAAAATGCTGGAGCGGGCGAACAGCAATCTGAGACACTCGACTCCCCTTCTGCCTTCTACCTCTCTCTACCAGCCCAAGTATATATCTCTCTCTCTCTCTCTCTCTCTCTCTCTTGCTAGACCTGCACCTCGTCCTGTCTTGTGCCGCAGTCTGAACGCCGTCCTTCTTGCGGGTCTTCGCCAGTGATGCCTGGTGTACCTGTACTCCGGCACAACGCACCAGGATTCATTTACACTCGTGCACACAAACACCTACCCGTCATTATCCGAGGAAGACTTAGAAATCAAAGTTCTGCTAGGGTATCAGAATTTTACCCAAAACACCTTAGAAAGTCGATAAAGGACATAATTTCGAACAGTTCTAGAGGGAAATGCGAAATCAAATTGAGGTTTTAAAAGTTTGTACTGAACAATGTGGTATTGGAAGTGCAGGAACTGGGAGAAGAATCCACAATGACCCATGTAAAGGAACCATCCAACCATTCGCCTGGAGCTGTTTCTGGAAACAATGTAAAGCCTAAATCCAGATGACTGAAGCCGTTAACCGAACGTGCATCCTCCAGAATGCGAGGCCAACGTCTTACTGTTGCGCCACTCCGCTTAGTACCAACTTCTAACCTGAACTGTTTATGATGAAGCCAAACTCAGTCCTTCGTCGGGCTGCTGCTTGGCTCATATTATTTATATTTTATATTTCTACTTAAGTGCCTAAACGTATAGCTAAATTGGGAGCTGTATCCTGAAAAAAAGGGGAGGGGCTTTCGTTCACCTCCAAGCCTTATTTGTGTTTTTCTTTCCTGTGTTAAACCCACATGTGCATATCCACAGCAAGTGTTAAATTTACAACATTAATAGATACTATATACATGCATAATACAGTACATTATCTAGTAAGTGTAAACTCAGAGCGACATACCTATCGCGAGTTATACACCGAGGATAGACATACATAACTGCTCGGAACTACTGCATTGCAATGTATAATGTAGGCGGTCATAATAACTAACCTGCTGGGATTGGGCAGGTTTGTTCAGTCACGTGACTAGGTTTGCTCTCTTATCACCTGACGACGTTTAGCAGCCTGCGAGCGTAACTTACTGAACAACTCTACTCCTGTTACTTTTTGAACTCTTCAAGCTGAAATGCTTCCCTGCACGAGATAAACTCGTAACTTTATACAACCGCCATTTGTCGGTTGCCCACGAGAATTTAAATCCGGGTGTCTTCGTTATTTTTTAATGCAAATATTATACATTTTTCTCTTTATACTTTTACCAGTTTGTGTTAAGTTATGAACAGAAAACTAATAATAGCACCAAATTAATTTTAAAAACAATTTCCAACACTTTTATTGTAATTATGAGATTTTTTTTTTATCAAACATGATCAAGTAAATATGATTCTTTGGTGTCCTGTTTGTCCATAAAATAGTTTGTTAATGATGTCTCCCGGTTCAATGGACAGTTAAAGCAGTGTGTCAATATTTATTTCGTAAGTTTCAATTTCCGATGTTATATTTGTCAGTATGCAAGTAAGAAGTTTTTAAAAATGCTGCTCGTCGGTCCAAAATTATTGGAGTGTCATGCCAACACAAATATAAACGTTACATATTGTTAATTTCTTGAGCTTTTTTACGAAAAGCTGATTGGAGTCTGACAATATGTAGGATTCCTGAAATAAAAAACACGAATTACAAATTTTAACACTTCTAAAATGTAATTATTTTTGGAGATTACCTATAATCGGCTTGGAGTGCATCTTAAATATACTTTTGGTTTATAGTATCGACTCAGTCACTGAAATGTCATGGTGCCGCCGTTTGACAAGTGAATCCGCATCCTTGCTATAATATGAGGTTAGACAACTTTATATGCTAACTAACAAAATAACTTAATTAAAAAAACTACGCGAGGTGAGAATGAGTATGCTAAGTATAGGCCTACGAAGTAAAGGCGGCAGGGTGGTCGAGTATGGACTCTAGTTATCAAGCACACGAGTACACGGGAGTCTCATCTGCATGCCGGCAGCAGGGGTGTGTATGTGTGGTCAGGGGTTAGTTTTTCAATTTGCAACTTAAACAAAACCCTTGTTGTGTTCGGGCAACCACCTGACACTGTGTACCCGTGGATTTCGGAAGAGGGGCTGCGATATGCAGGAAATCGGACGCGCGCGCAACTGTGCACACACGGCGCGTAATTACAAGAATTTCAGAACGGGAAAACTTTCTCGATTTCAGGCAGGCTCCCGTGTCAGCAGATGACATCTCAGACATATCACTTTTAAGCTCCACCACTGACATACATGAACACCCTTCTAGCAACCCGCACGACTCTCTTATAGGTCGTCACAGATAAAGTAAACACTTTTTTAATGTCCCTCAACAGGCATCAAGGCTGTGCTAGCGCTCAGATTTTTTTCGGAACTGTCAAAATTTTTCAGCGTTTTGTTACTTAATTTCAAAGAAAATTTTCTAAAATCGTGATACCAACATACACACACTGAAGAAAAGTTTTGTGTTCACCCCGTTACGTTTTTGCAGTTCTGTAACCACTATGACATAGTGACAAAATATTTTGTAGTCCCCACAAATTTTGTATGTGTATTTATTTGTATATTTGCTTAATTACAAACAATTTAACAATAAGTATTGTGCAATGAGAATTTCAATAGCCTAATTAGTCACAATGGTTTGCACAATCTCAAATGTTTCTTGAAATCATAACAACTCCATGAAGAACTTTCTATACAATAAGACATTTCTTTCTCATTCAGTCAGTGTTTTACGTTGAGCTACTTTTACTTCGGATTTTATCGTAAAGTGTAAAATATAATAGTATTTAAAGCCCTCAATGAATTTTTTTTGTGAAACTTCTTTAGCGTTCACTGGTGCCTTTAACCCCCATTGTAAGATTCAAAGCAGCATGTTCAAATAGCGACATTTCAAAATTTGCACTGCAAATTACAAAATTTTAAATTTCAGTATTACACTATTTTATAATTAAATTGTTCTTTTATACACTTTTTCACATCAGTACATGATATATCTCCAAATATACAATATATTGAAGGTAGTGAATAAATGCAAACAATCATACAAGTAAACAAACAAAGAACTTTAATTGCAACTGGCAAACAAAGGTAAACAAATACAATTCCACGAGGAATTGAGTTAGCGATTTACGAAAAAATAACTCAAACAAGCAATCAAAGTCCATTTGTTTGTTTACCTGTTTGTTTGTGTGTATTCTCTGATTTTCTGTCACACACTATTTTTGCTGCAATGACGTATGTCCAAAATACGTATTTTGTTTGTAATTTGCCCCCCATGCAAGAATAGTTCAAAAATAACATACACTGTGGGTAGGATATAGAAAGTAGTTTTGAGCCACGGACGAACTTACCTAATATCCCTAGCGAGAGAAATGATGTTGATTTACAAGTGAAATTATTTTTGCACAGAAGTAATAGTAATTAAAAAAACATTGAATAAGAAGGATACCAGAGGGACAGGGTACCGTATCCCGAATGCATTATTTATTACTGGGTATCCGTAAGCATCTGTATACTCTGAGGGCTGACTTGGAATGAGGTCCTACAATGGAGAAGCACCGGAATGAGAAGGGCGAGGGAAATGGAAGATCCCCAAGAATACTCGCCGCCCAGCGGCCCCGCCGGGGTTCGAGTCCTCATCGCCTTAATGGGAGACGAGTGATCTGACCACGCGGCTACCGCGGTCACATTTTCTACATTACGAAGAGGAAAATATTTTTATAAGAATGAAAATGTGGGGAAAAAGTAATGGAAAGGAGTTTACAGATGTCTTTCTAAGAACTTAATTTTTTCATAGTTCAATGGTATTAAAAATAACAGTACAAAATATCCAGTAGTATGTGGGCCACGCCGATATGAACAACAAGAAGTTACCAGCATAAGTAATACGCCTACTTTCCTCAGCGTGTGTGCAAATTAGACCCCTAAAAGTTCTAATCGGTCACGAATGTCTATATGAAATAATATTTTAGTTTATTCTCGTACTAACTTCTGACATTCCAGGGATACAAACATTCAGAACATATATATCAATTTTTCGATAATAAAGAGTATTAACATTAAATTTGCCTTCTATTGGCCATGTAGTTATTTAAATAAATATATTAAAAATTGTGTATTCATGAAGTAACATATTTGAAACTTGGAGATACATTACTAAATACAACATAAACCAACAATATTACATTCACCCTAACTTTATTAGAGCTAAATGTGAATGTTTAGACAATGGTATTCAAATATTTCATGTTTCCAAAACTGCTTGAATGATCGACATTTTATAATAGAAACAAAAAATTAACATGATAGGCCTACGTAAAAGTCATGTCACTTTTTCTAGAAACTGAATGAGTATCGAATTTGACACCATAACCCTTTCATAACTTTTCAGCTATTTAGCTATTTGCAGTTTAGCTTTCTTTCGAAATTAAATATAACCTTATAAGATCATGTTTCTGTCCGTGTGGCTGTGAGTGTACTTAATGTGTGTGCCTGCTTCTTAAAACTTTTAAACACATAAAACGATTTTCAACGAATTTTATACATATGTAGAGGTTAGTAAACACATATATTTTATATAGTTTTGATTAAGACGTATATTTACTTTCAAGATTATGGACATTTATAAATGAATAATTGTTTGTATTATTTCAAGAGCCCAAGGGCACTACTGTCTATTTATATTAAACTGGTTAATGTCATGTAAGAAATTGAGTTACAAAAGTGCGTAGAATTTATTAGTCTTTGTAGAGGGAGGGGGAGATAAGACTGAAAAATTGCAGAACCTTGTAGTTTGTGATAAATGCAGACGGTTTTCGAAAAGTTGTTAATTGAGCCCCTCTGAATGAATCAAGAATTGGTACCCTACAGAACACACTGGTGTTTTACTGCGGAAGTGTTTACTTCAATAATCATATATGCTAGTACATAAACATAGAATATGTTATAACATAGCATTTCCTCTTTTAGCCGCCTTTGTGTAATACAATGCCAATATCTCGGAAAAGAATCTCCCAATTCTTTCCTAAGTCTGTCACAAATGTAGCGCTATGTTGGTAATACGTTACGTTTTCAGCCCACTTAAAAAAAAAAAAAACCAAGCTGCCAGCACTTTCCTTTGTGTACGCATTACTTCGTGGCGGCAAAAAAAATTATAGAAGCTAATGATATAGTGAAGATTATAAGAACGATTAAATTAAGAATTAATAAAACAAGTTCTAAATATGTACATTTTGCTTACGCAACTTCCTGTTAACATATTTATACAATGACGGAGATTTATAGTAGCATCGCATTACATATCACACTCATTACCCCAAAATCAGCACTACAAAGTTTATTCTTGGCTTTGTAAAAAAAAGTAAGTTAAGAAATGGTTATAAAGAAATTACTCAATAAAGTAGGTCGTATTAGCAACTTATAATTTTAACGGCTATCGAGATACATTCCCAAAAATAACAGGTTAATACAAGCTTAGTGATAAATACTACTATGACAAACTCGAGAACTATAAATTTAAAAAATGGTAAAATTTAAAAACATTTCTGCCGGGAAAAAAATTTTTGTTTAAGTGCTGGCGTTCGAAACACATTCGTAAGGAGTTCACTTCCCGTAGCACCACGTCAGTGTTGCAAACCTGTTGTGTGGAGGAGGGTGTGGTCGTTTGGCGTCCTCCCAGAAACTCTTTTTCTTTTATTTTACGTGCTGCGACAATTTAATCACCGGAATGGTCTGTAAAAAAATGTTTGCCCTGGCTGTACATTAGCGGTTGCTGTCGTCCCTTGTGAAGGGAAGCGCTATGCTGGGCCACAGTCCCGCAGTTGGAAGCGTCCGAGAGACGTGTTACAGGTAGACACCTGAAAAATACGCGGGTTCACTGACCTGTAAATCAGCCTGCAAGAATATTTGTGCTCTGAAGCAGATAACATATGCTCATTAGCTGCTCGCTGTTGAAGTGATACAAGTATGTAATAGATACATATTTATTATTGGTTCAGAGACTTCCAGGAGAGGTCAAATAAATGAAAGGCCAGTTGTGACAGTGACAAACTTACAGTTGTTGGAAATCCAGCTTGTGTAAAAAAAAACGCGATTTTTTTAGGTCTCTAGTTTTATAGTTATAGGTGGTTCGGGGTAAAGTGAACACTTTTTCTTTTCAGATAATTTATAGTTTCCTGCCACTTAAAAAAAACAAAGCAACAATCAAAGGGTATATATTTTGCCGTAGTCAAAAATTGACGTCTTTAATTCAGTTTTGCCCAACCGTAGCACAATTTTGGGTGGTTGTGGCATGTAGCATAACAAGAGCCGCAGAGTATCATATTTTTTTTTTTTTAAATTGAAGAAAATTTAAATTTTGTGAATGTAAAGTACAAATACCCGGTGGTCTTCGAAACAATGTATTCAAAGAACTTCCACACTTTCCTCTTTCTGTTATATCATAATCGCATGCCAATGCAGACTTGGAATGAATGATTTCTTTTAAATTATTGACACAATAACCCCCGCAATAAAGAGTCTGGTCGTCACTTGAAAAATAAATAGAAACCTGCTGTAGAGGAAAGCAGTTAAGAAGTCGGAAACTTTAACTGGTTCACGCCGACCAAAAAAATTATGAGAATAGGGTTTTATTTATTTATTTTAAAGCAGCTTCAATTTCTTGTAAACAATTTTTTTAAGTCGCTTCTACATCTTCTAGACAACTAAGTTTTAAGATTAAGTTTCATAAAATGTAACACAACATAAACTGCAGTTCGTCTTCATTTTCACAAATACACTAAATCGAGCCCTAACAGTATAACGTTTTAGCCATTATTAAAATAATACCAGTTGCGGTTGCAATATAACATTATTCTTTTCTAAAAAAAATTAAGAAAGAAACTATGTTTGGATTTGTGTACTACGATTTATCACTAATTTGAAGTTAAATGTATAAAATACCTCCGTTTTAATTACAATTTAAAAAAAACTTACACTTAATACTAAATTAGCCTAAACATAATATGCTTGGATTGATTGCACAAATTAATATGCTGCACTATTACTGTGTAAGAAATTGTTATGATGTGTAATTCAAAAGCTGTGTTTATTAAAATGCTACTAGCGTTAGCATACTTTTAATTGTTTTGTGTTAATTTCTATTGATACCATACAACATAAACAGACGTTTTAAAGAGTGTATAATTTTCACCTTAACAAATTTGTTTTGTTCGGGATGCGTATTTGCAGGGTCGCCATCTTGACTATCGTTATCCAATATCTAACTGCCATGAACCGCCGGTGTTGGCAGTTCCTACTGAAGTTCAAGTTGGCGTTGGTTCAAGTCGTGAACTTCAATAGTGCAACAGAAAAGAGAGTTGATCTGGTTCATGTCAGTATATGGCCAGCAACCGGCCCTTAAAACTTTTAACTGCCAAAAAAATAACATTCTTATGACAAATGTTTTCCAGGAATTATTTACTGTATTTGTAACCGCATGGTTATAAGCCTAATTATTCGGCTATCAAAGCAATTTCATTCAAATTGGTAAGATATACGGTATCTACATAGACCTATATAAATGGGTGTTGGTATATGTAAGTATATACGTATGTATGAGATCGATAAACTCCGACACCGTTTGGCCGATCACCATGAAACTTGGCGTATAGGCCTACATGTATTTTTCCATGGAGTTTTCTTTATCCTATCCAGTTTACTCTCTAACTCTCCAACTCGCTACTATACTCTGTCCACTCTAAGGTTACAGCAGAAATAAAAATTGCTAGCGAAATAAATCAAAGCAATTGAATTATATCTTGATTCCTCACATTGTGATTGTACCGTAACAGTCACCTTGAATTTTCAATATTTAAAATGAAATTTATGCTGTACAAAATTTTTATTGTCATTCACTTGAATGAACTAGCTGCAACCTTAGAATGGATATTTTAACACGGAGAATATCTTAGCGATATCAATTTTGCTATAATAACTACTCACTAGATGGCGCGGTAGCACATCAACTTCTGTACCTAGATTCCCCTCTAAAGAATATAGGTCATAAAAAGGGGGGGGGGGTCACAATTTGACAACATTAATTTATACATACACTGGTAGGACAACGACTGCCGGCTTCTGCTATCGTAGTACTTACCTATTCGATTTTGCAATATATATATATTAATTGAAATACATAAATTAATTAAATTTATGTTGCTATACGTGGGTGAAAGAAACGGAAGGAATTGGCCAGGGTCGTTATTGACGAACCATCATTGCAATCTCTTGGAGTAATTACAGAAAACCTTGCAGGAACGGAATCAGGGTGGCCGGAATGGGAATCAAACCCGGAACTTTCCGAATGCGAGGCGAGTGTTTCAAAACTGCTCAACCTCGCTTTACTTATCATTAGTCAGTGAAATATACGATATATATAAATATTTTATTGAGTCGCAACGAGCTGTCAACTCAGAAGGCTCGGCATCAATCGCCATATTGAATTATTTTATTATTGCTTTTATGAAATTCTGAGGAGGAAAATATGAAATTTGTTACTATAATATCAATTCTATTTATTTTGCGCTGTAATAAAAGCATCGCAGTTGAACTTTTAACACATATTTAAGCCGTAATTAGTCGAGCAGTTTTTTTTTTTTTTACAGTCTAAACAAACGTGTCCCGTACATTTTCGTTATTTTATATTTGTGTCAAACACTTCAACTTTTATACATCAGATAATATGTCATTTCCCTAAATAAAAAAATTAGACTCTAAATTTTTAGCATAATCACTTATTGAAGTTACAAAATATCAATTACGGTGTAGCCAAAATTAAAAAAAAAAAGTTGCATAAAGAAGATAATTAACATTGATACTAAATGTTATGAGCTACTTGGATACACATTTGTATTTTTAAAAATTAATATAAACGAGTATATTTTTGCATAACTTTGAGCTGTGGCTGGTAGTAAAATTTTAAAAACTAAGTTTCGTCAAACACATCATAAAATGCATTGATTCACTTACTTTCAGTCGATGTGAATTTGATTTCATAAGTTCGTTACTTTTTTTAATTTTCGCTACACCGTAACGGCCATTTTGCGACTTTGATGAGTAATTATGCAAAAACTATGGACCGATTTTGTTTTGTTCGGAAAAACGACATGTTATCTGATGTGTAAAAGTTTAACAGTGTTTGGCACCAACATAAAAAAGATGAATTTTTACGGGTCTAACGCACTTGAGCGTCCCAGCTGAATACGTCAACCCTACAGTCTATTATTACAAACAGTTTAGAACAAACTATGCTAACAAAGCTCAAAATCACGGGACAAAAATTATTTCAGATGCATAGAGATGATGGTATAACGCGAAAATGTTTTGTGCCAACGTGCCCTTGAAAACGCTGTAGTTTCTTGCAACAACATAGCTGCCTGCCGACCAATAACATGCATCAACTATTACAATATCAAGAGTATTATTGGCTCAGTCAAATTGAGTAACAGCTCCACGTACAAACGAAAACCAGTAATCCATCGGTAAGCTAAATATGCTTTGAAATCCAGCAGACAGCCAAGTTTTCCCGCGATAAACCATCATCTCTACAGATGCACAATTAAATAGTAAATATTATAGAAACTGAATGTGAAACAACAGAGATCAGTTTCCCCAAAGTTAAGGCTCGGTTTCAGTCGCCATACTGAATTTTAATATTTTTCTTTTTTTTTCTTTTGGAAATCTGCTAAGGAAAATGTTAAATCGGCGACTGTACCGCAGATTCTATTTACCTTGAGCTACAGTACAGTAATGGCAATAGATCTAGTAATGTACAGTTAGGTCGAAATTTGTCAGGCAAATTATGAATTTAAAAAAATTACCACACATATTGCGGCGTAATTATATGTTAACAGCTAAATCGAAAGGTCTGTACTGTAGCGAAATGTAACTAGAATCTGAGGTATAATAGCATATTTAACATTTTTCTTCCTAGAATTCCAAAAAAAGCTGGAAATACGAGAAATGCGCGGGAGGTTGGGAGTATCGCGGACGTACTGTAGATGGCCTGCGTTCACAGGCGGGACGGCACGACATGAAAAACACGTAAACAAGTGAAATGGGCGCGAGCCATAAAGAGCTATTTGCCACAGCAGCCTAGCGTCGACGGCGACGACAATTAATTCAGTGCGCTGAGGGTAGGAAGAGGGGGAGACAGGGTGCGCGTCGACACCGCGGGGGAGGGTTTCGCTAGTCGATTGGGGAACCCCCACAAGCGCCGAGCCGGAAATTTGTTCATTTGTCTCGCAGCGACCCCCCCCCTTCCCAACCCTTCCTCCCTCAGCAGGGTTCTACCCCTACGCCCTCTCTAATCAAGCGATAATGAAAACGAATGCGCGCGGCAGTCGTGCCGTCAGCGGGACGACTAACGCCCGCGACGCGTCTGGGAAACCCTACGAGGGCCAATGGCGTGTGGAGACGTTGGCTGATGTTTACTTGAAACGCCCAGCGACAGGAAACAGCAAGGCTTCTGTGCACGCATCCCTCCCTCATTTCCACTTACCCTCTGTCAATTAGTTCACTTTGCGTTACTTTGAAATTCCAAAAATATTGATGTGCCCTGAATCGTAGGGCGGTTTTGTTAGATTAGTGAACTACAGAGTCGCCGACAAATAGGGGCAGATTGAGAAACGCACAGGGGGCTCGGAACCAAAAGGGGACCATAATTCTGTCGTATTTCTCACATTTTCCTTACATTATTAAGTATCACACACACAAAATTTTTCTGTTGAATTGATTGTATTCAACCTTTACCAGAAAAAAAGCAAAAAAAAAAAAAAAAAGATAATGGTATTAGCATTTGGGATGATATGGGGATCCAAAACTTGCTCGCGTAGAAGACCGAAAATTCTTCCAACGGCCCTGAAGATACAATAAAAATTAACTTGTGGTACTACAAGTCCTCGACTCTGTGGGACTGTTTAGCGTAGAGGCTTAAGCGCTCGCTTACCACCAAAGTAATACCTAGTTAGATACCCGACGGGGTCGGTCGCAGGATTTTCACATGTGGGAATCGCGAAGGTAGATGCCGCTGGTCGGCGGGTTTTTTTTTAGGGTATCTCCCGTTTCCCCAGCTTTTCATTTCGGCGCAGTTCCATTCTCATACCATGTCACCCTTCACCAGCGCTAAAGACCTAGGTGTTAAGTGCCGACATAAATATCTTCGTATATCATCAAATTAATATATAACAAGAAGTTACCAGCATAACTAATAAGCCTACTTTCTTCAAAGTGGGCGCAATTACCCTGAAAGTAAAAATCGTTTACGTACGTCTAGAAATATTAAGTTATAATATTGATCTAGATGAGTGATAAACGAGATATACAAAAGATAAGTCATCGTACTAAGTAATATACAGGTACCCAGTTTCATAACATTGAGAAAAAAAATTTCTTATATGTCTTTCTATCATAAAGATAAAAAAATAACCGCCATTTACAAAATGTTACAAAAGTATGAACGAGATGCGCAAAAGTCATGTCAGCTTCGTATGTAGTATGTGCACCAAGTATGATGAAGTTCCTGAAAATATTCCAACAGATAGAGCCACATTATGGGAAAAAAAATATATGTATGTGTGTGTGTATACATATGGCTACCATTATGAAATTATAAACACTGAATGCAGTATATGTGTACCAAATTTAATAAACTTATGCATTTCCTAAAATATCGGGTACTTCGCTAAAAAAAAAAAATTAAATGGCTACCATTTCGAAAATATGTACACAGAAAGAACGAAATACACAAAAATCAAGTCAACTTTACATGTAGAACATGTGTACCAGGTTTGGTGAAATTGTGAAGAATATTTCCTAAGATATGTAATACCAAGCTAAAATGGCCGCAATTTTGAAAATATGAAGACAGGATGAACTAGATACGCAATATTCGAGTCAGCTTTCCATGTAGTATACCAAGTTTTATGAAATTCTGAAATACGGTATCCTTTAATATCTAGTTTGATCGAATAATGTTACAATGGCCGCCATTTTGAAAATATGAACAGGGCGTAAACGTAATATATAAAAGTCAAGTCAAATTACAAAGTACTATATGTGTACACGGTTAGATGAAATTCGGTCCACTGGCTCAATGGTTTTTTAGCGGGGACACACACACACACACTCCACACACCGACAGAAAGGTGATCTCATAAGCCTACTTTTTCCTTCGGAAAGTAGGCGAAACATTGCTGAACTCATTACGGCCTAGTTATAGGTCAACAGATAAATAGCAATGCATGTACTGTAGTGTAATGTAAATAAAATTTCCTATATAATCCCAGATTTAACACTTCTAAGAGTTTCGAAAAAGCGAAAATTTAATTATCCAATATGGAGAGTGAAGTCATGCCTTAATTTCACTAATATTCCTCAGGGATCAACAGACACTTAAGGGCACCCGATCAGAAGTCTGCTCTCAGATGGTGAAGCCTTGCCCTGGAATACCCTCTGCTCAGGAGAATATAGAGCAGTTTACTTTCATGTCGTTAGGCTGAACTGCGTTTACCCAGCGCTGTATAGCCTCGGAGGCCGCAGCAAGAAGTCGTAACCACGGCGCGGCCATTCACGATAGCCACGAACCACCTCTTCTACCGGATAGGCTGGAATTCGAGAATACGAGGTCTAATGCTAAATGTTAGGTACAATTTCTTTCGGGAGAAATTTCATTAGAGATGTGTCTTCCAGAGATTAGAGAAACATACAGATGGAGCACATACATCTGAGGCCTTGAGACGGAATGGGCAGGAGCCCATCCGCCATATTGGTACCTGAAATATGTTGTATGTTATAGCAACGTATATAATGCGGATGTGGTTTGACCAACCATAACCTCATTTCTCAATACACACACAGGAACAGCTGATTGCACTCCGCCATATTGCTACAAAATGGGCGCTTGGCCTAAGTACAGGCTGCTAATGCTCCATCTGTACTATCCTCTCATCTCTGGTGTTTTCCGAGGGCATCATGGCGCTGATAAATGCTGCAATAAGGTTAATTCTACTGAGAGTTAGAAAGAATTATGTTAAAAGTTTGGCACAGGAAACATTACTGCCACTCGTTGTGCTGATGTCGGTAAGATGTTAAACTGACCAATCACAGAGCTTTCGTGAGAATAGAGTTACATGAAGTCCATCATTAAAGACCATGCTCTTCAGTTTCTCCTGTTTTTGCGATAATAATTTTTTTTAACTTAAACGAGAGCAGATATCAAAACTATGTCCGGCAGTTTTGTTTAAAATGGTTTTTGCCGTAGTAGCTAAATTTTTACAAACCAAGATATTACAAGGTTTCAACTAAAAAGACAATTAACTAGAACTTTGTTTATTACATAATTAGATAAAACCATAGCACTTACCGCCTTGAAAAATCTGACGACATAAAAACGACAATTTTAAACAAAACTGCCAGACAGATTTCTAATATCTGCTCTCGTTTAGGCGTAAAAAAAATATCGATAAAAAAGTAAAAAAGTAGAAACTTGAGAGCATGGCCTTAAACGCTGGAATTGGTTAATTTTTCTCATCAAAATTAAATTAAATGACATCCCTCTTTGTCAAGCCTAGTTAAATTTAATTGTACTACGGTTTCGTATCGTATTAGAACCGTTAGTGATAACAGCGAAAGTTGCGGCAAAATACATCCCTTCTATAAGAAAAACACGTTTTCTTTCCAACCTGTAGTACAATTAACCTTAGTTGTAATTACGACGAGACTGACGTTCCTCATGCTAGGTCCTTGCAAGGTTCAAGCATTGCACGCGCCGAAAAAAAATGCATAACAATGCACGGTGTCTATTTAATACGAATTGTCGTGAAAGTAAGAAGGTAAGCGTTGCGAAGAATTGACTTCTGCTGTCTTTCATTATCTCCAATGGCGGTTATAAAAAGGCACGATCTGGAGTAAGATAGGTTTGCTGAGTAGTGAGACCAGGTTTTGTCCATCGTCAAGTTATATGTAAAGGCCTTCAATTAATTCAGGGTTTCAAAATGGCGGGAATAAAAAAATCACGTATTTAATAGATTTGTTAATCACATTTACTAAGAATGTCGACCCTCGGTAAAAAAAAAATATACTTTTACAAAATTATTGAACACTTTACAGGAAATGATTGTAAATATACACATATACCTGTATATTTATAAACATTTTTTATTATTTACAGATAATAACATTGTCCACTTACAAATAAATTCTTGTACATTTTATAACAGCCGTTTGAAGCGTCACAAAAAAATTCTGACAACCAGTTTCCTAGAATATTTTTAATAACAATATATTTTGTCTAATGTGTCAGGTCGTTAGAGGTTGTTTTGTTTCACATCAATCACTCTGCTCATAAAATTATATCCCACTTAGTCCCTTTAGGTATTTGCATATTTTGGAACACTTTAAATACCTGACATTCTTGTTGTAGTGCCTAGTCCGATAAATGTTTTGACATTAGTTTACAAGCTTTTTCATGTGCATTTAATTTAATTTATTTTATTTTACAGGTTTGATTTACGTCACCGAGTTTTCCTTTCGGCTTACAAACTATGTAAACCTTAGAAAACGATATTAACATCCATGCCCATGCTAGGAACTGAACCCAGGACCTCTCACACCGTAGGTCGGCATGCTATTGACAACACCACGAAGGCTGACTTTTACTTGTAAAGTACGATTTTTTACTGAGCACAGTGCTTATTTTTTTAAAATCATTTTGTGCTTATTTCTTTGATATTTTGAACACTGCATATTAAGTTGGACTTCCCCGTAGTTTTGGTTACGTCTACTGTTTAAATTTTTCCGCGCCAGCTGGTCAGCTTCCTCTGGTAACATCAATGTACCTTACTCTCAGCATGGAGGAGTCAAATAAGAAGCCACTCTCGTGATTTATTGAACGTTTGAATACTCTACTCGGGTTACTGTTTGCGCGCCCCAAGCTGGAATTTAGTCCTACCCATAGACCTCCTCCAGTCAGCGACCGGACAGGGCGGGCAGACAAAGGAGCGGCTGACCACGACGACGGACAACCTGGCAGACGCCCCAGCGTCACGACGTCTTCATGTTCCTGGAGGGGTGTGTTTGCGCGCAACGCGACACCGCACAGCGGCGAGGTGTTGTGATACTCCCCGTAATGGATTGGTAAGACAATACCTCTGACCTGCGTCTGTCTACCCCTCTCCCCTCCCGTGAGTGTTACACAGAGTCTGCACCCAGCACGAGGCGACCCACACCTGGAGACAACAATGCCAACTCTTCATCCTTCTTCCATCGACGACGTCTTCCCTTTCATCCACCAGTTGTCTTCTTCCTGTCGCTCGGCGAAGTAGCCAGCCCTTCTCGGCGACGAATTCGCCCTACCAGGTCCGATATAACCGTCAACATTGATCCAAAAGCAAGAAACTTTATTCCATTAAAAGTTCTTCACAGTCTAATACCATCTCTCCTTACCAAAGACAAACATTAAATACGTATTGAACACTAACACACAAAAGAAAAGGAAATCGTAATTTTAATAATTGCTGTAAAGTGAAGTGAAGATCTTTGGGTTGCTTATTAAATGCATGGTCTTGAGAGCCGATGAGGGAGTGTGATGTAAACATGGAGCAGAGTGAAATGTAATGTTAGTGGTAGGTTTCACCAACGTGTCCCAAAAATCAAGTCTTGATTAATCTTGTGTTAGGACTTTCTCAACAAATTATAGCGTTTCACCGAAATTTAAGCACAGTTGGAATATCCTAAGCATCATTTAAGTTAGGCGCACAAAATCGGATGTCTTAACTAGTTCAGGTGGTTACACAATTGAAAACTTTAGCATTTGACTTTAACATTTGACTTTACTATAGCTTTCAATACAGGGCTTCTTATTGAGCCATACACAATGGAGTCGACAAAGTTAAAGTCAAGTATCCTTGACTTTACGTTTCCGATAAACTGAAAACCTTAAGTCAAAGTCAACCTGGCTGCACGCTAAGAACCAGTCGATTATGTATTTTATAAAGAAAACTTGTTACTTCTGAGTATCGTTTTATTTTCCATAATTGGTATTTCATTTAAAATTGTACATGAGTGTCACAAAAGTACTCGAAAAACCTTGCGGGTGTCGTTAAATAAGTATTCGTAAATAGTCTGTAAGTTGCGTCAATAAATGACATTGCTTCTGTTCTGAAAAATATTATAATTAATCGGAAAAAATTTAATAATTTTACTTTTTTTAATATTTGCGTGATGTGCTTTTATAGCAAATCTATTATTCATGTCGCAGTATTTCCGATTCAAAAAACGACTCTCAATAATTATTCAGCTGTCGTTACTTTAACTTTACGTTTGTATTTTGCATTGACGAAATACTTACAATAACGGAAAAGAAAAGTCAAATGTTAAAGTATTCAATTGTGTAAAGGTATTTAAGTTTCTCCTAGAACTATAAAAATTTGAACATATGAATTGTTTTTAAAAAGACAAAATCATTTTGTATGGGTACTTACTACAGTTATTAATCATGAACACTTATTTGTTAAAATAACTAACAAAATTTGAAACACATATACATATTCAAATGTTTACACAATATCAGCGAGGTCCTATATGCAGTATATTAGTTATGTATGGCTTACAAAATTACGAATGCAAGATGAACGATATATATTCACATGTAATCTTTTGTAGTTTAACAAACCAGCTCTGCCAAGTTTATGTACAAATAATATAACTTCACATTATATTCAATATATATTCACAAAATTTGTAAACGAGACATTTTTTCAGTCTTGTGCAAAGATAAGTAAATATTTACTGTTTACTTATCTCTGGTCTTCTGTTATTATTTTCTTTGTGACATCTTATTGGCTCGCTCTCGCAATTGAGTACACATTTGATGTATCAACTTGCTGAAAATGTTACTTCAAAATCTAAGAATTGCCTAGCTAAGTGGAGCCTAACAAAGTCGTATTTGCAAAGGTGAAGCACCCATCACTCGGGAGACTGTTTATAGCGATGCTTAAAATTAAGCAAAGCGTAGGTGAAATCTAGTTTAGAACGAGTTGGTGAAACCAATCAAGAAAACTACAGATAGTCTCTAAGTCCATTTTCAGCGGCGGTTGATTGTCAATAAATATTTCTAAAGTATAAACAATATTGTTTATGATTTTACAAGCAAAAGCTCTCGGACAATACTCTACAATAAGAGAGCAATAAATCTTCATAGTCATTAAAATATTTGTAATGTCTAATATAATTAAATTAAAGTTTATTGTCGGAGTGTTCGGAGTGAAACAGCATTAATTTCGGAGCCTTGTCGTATTTACTAGAATATTTTTATCTTAATAATAATTGGAAACTTTGTTACCAAAACATTTTGTGAAACAGCAAACAATTCTAAAATGTACAAAAAAACTGGTTGGAAAAATAACGTTTGCAAATATACATAAATGTTGCTGTATTTCTATAATTACGTGCAATTACTTGTAATTATTACAGTACTTGATAACTCTTTGGCAAGAAAAAGTATTTTAAATCAGTTAAATATTATTTTGTAACGTTCAAAAAGTATTTCTACAGTGTATCAAATTACGTTAATGACATCACTTTCATCGAGTAAAAGTTCAGATATTCCACAGCAAATATCCTAATACGTTATGAGGTGTTTGGAAATAAACAGGAAAAAGCAGCAAAGTATGAAGAGGCACGTGGATGGAGTATGCTCTATGAAGAACAATTAATTAAACGAGATTCCTCCCAGACACAAAGGGCATTAGCAGTGCGCAAAGGTAGCTAGGGATCACACGTGTATTATTCCACTATTCGGGCTTCGCCGTTTTGAACAGACGCTTTGTAATGGTATAACTGCTTTCAAACTGAAATATATAGTCATGCTGGTCGCCTACATGGCCTAACGTATATTCTATCGCAAAAAACGTATTTGAATAACATAAATAAAATACATAAGTCAACGAAAAAAATCACATCAATAGGCAACTTAAATACGAAAATCATATTCGCTAACAACGAAAATACTAATTTCGTGCGGGTAAGAAGAACTCCCTCGTCAGCTTCGGAATATCGAACTAAAAATTAATAGTCATGATAATTAAAGAAAGACTATTCTTCTTTTACTGTATGCTGTCAAGTTAACTTTCTACGCCGTTTTTATTAGCTTACGTTATATTCTTTAACCGTGCAGTTATCTCTACATTTACAACTATGAATGCCAATTATAATACGCTAAAATCTGCACCCGGTGCATCATTATTGGCATTGTACAACAGTATTGCCTTTCTAAGCTTCTATATTTAAAATCGTGCTTTTCTCAAATTTCATAAAGTAGCTCATTTTACTTGTTATTCTGGATACACCAAACTAAGGGGCGTAGTGTTAACACATTGGACTGGCATTTGATAGGTCAAGGGTTCAATATCCGGCTCCAGACCTCCTAAATTGAGTTTCCCATGGTAGCCAGGAACCGCTCCAAGTGAATGCTGGGACGATTCCTTCACATAGGCCACAACCTATTCCTCTCCCAGTTCTTATCCTTATGTAGAAATTATGTGTACGCGTCTCTAATCACCTCGCTGTCGACAAGACGTAAAGCCCTCTTACCATACCTTCTCCTCGCTATATCCCTTTTTAAGAGACCATCGCATATGTCTTAATTAATTTCTTAACTTTTCACGTTCGCCGTGAGCCTACTTCTCAACAAATGCAGCAATGGACGATTATTTTACATTTTATTAGCTGCATTCTGTACTGTCCATAAATATGCTAAAACTTGTATGAATTAACTTTCCTTTTCGCTGATATATGTATGTGTGTGTATATATATAAATAAATAAATATATATATATACACACACACACACACATATACAGGGTGTTTCGAAATTCGACCATCAAACTTTGGCCGCTAATACCTAATGAAAAATGAAGCAGAAAACATATAGGCCACATAGTACCTAAACCGAATAGTACGGGAGCAATGAGCCCTTTAAAATTAAAATTAGAAACAGTTTTTTTCTCGAAAAATTGGAAACCACATGCGATGAAAGGACAAAACACAGAACAGTGTTTTATGTTATCGAGATCTGTAATACCACAGCAAATGCTCGTTCTAGCATTCCGCCATTATGCAAATCACAGGGGTGACCACCCTTGCATGTCGTCAAACTTTTGCACTGTCTAGATATGGAAGTATTTGAGGACGAATACTTGGCGAGCATGACATGCATAACATAAAAGGTCCTCTTGTTGGAAGTGTGTAGGAGACACCATTTAAGTTCAAAACGGTCATCAAGACCGCATGCTATGTGCGGCGGTACAGTGCATTATGGCATTCGTCCGCCACGTTGAAGTGACACGAAATCTAACTACATATGACAAACAATTACGGCAGAGTATTCGATCTTGTAATGTTTGATTTAACCGTAGTGAAGACGTGTTATCCTGAGGTATGGTTTACTTGATTCTATAAACACGAGGAAATGTATCAGGATTTTACTACGTACGTGACAAACAAATAAAACCTCGTATAAACATGACGACGACCATTGTTTTTAAGAGGGGTTATTAAGAGCGCCTTAGTGTTTAAGTGTAGTTAAACAATGTTAAATGTCGTAAAGAAACCAGTTGTGTTTAAAACCCGGCAGGTAGGCAACTAGAATAACACCCATGAAATTATGGTTGTGTATGTCAACAGGACAAGGCTCCAGAGAGTGGTATTAAACATTTATATTGATAAATGCCGTAAAGTGGGTAAACATAGCAACAAAACGTATGAAATGTGCATTCATTACATGCTCTGCGCCATGTCCACCTCATGACGCCGTTACACGTGTCTCAGAACATCCTCGTTATGAGCTGTCCACAATACTTCTCTAATATCCCAACATGGTGGCGCGAATTGTGGTGACACAACAGGGAAGACGAATTTATTGCCTGTCATAACCACTTACCACACTGTGGAGTCGAGCTAAACACACGCTACCGTCAAGTGGAGGGTCTTTGTCCTGATGTTCCATGTGATATGTTCTGACATTTACTCAGCGAAGCACACTGCAGTCTTGTGAACAGAGTGAGGACACGCACGTAGTTGTGTAACGAAATGGATCGTTTTACGTGCTCTGAGATGGCTGACATGCACCTAGTGTATGGAGCTGCACAGTGTAATAGTAGAGCAGCAGTGCGTATGTACAGAGACAAGTATCCGAACAGACGTGTACCACATTATTCTAGGTTTGCAAGTATTGATAGGAGGCTTCGCGAAGAGGGAACATTCACGGTGAGTACAAGAGCTACACAGTACTATTAATATGTTAAATCACATACATTATTGTACATTGGGACATCACTGTTCCAATACTGTATATGTTACAGGTGTCCCGGCCAAACGTAGGCCGTCCTATGTCGGTACGTACACCTAACTTTGAGCAGGAAGTGCTGCGAAGGTTTGATGACGTGCCATCTACTAGCACCCGTCAAATGGCGCATGCAGTCCGCACTGGACACGTGAATGTGTGGAGAGTTGTAAATGAACAGCTGCTCCATCCATATCGCCGACAGAAACTGCACCATTTGAATGCTGAAGATTATCCACAACGGCTACAGTTCGTGCAGTGGTGTCTACAACGATGTGCAGTACAGCCATGTTTTCCACGCATCGTATTGTTTACCGATGAGGCGCGATTCACAAGAGATTTTGTATTGACTTCTCGTGACAGGCACATTTGGGCGGAGGAGAACACTCACGCGGCCTTCGTGTCCAATCACCAAGTGCAATTTGGTGTTAATGTTTTTGTGGTATTGTAGGTGACCATTTAATTGGCCCATACATGTTACCTGCTCGCTTAAATTCAGACAGGTACCTGGTGTTTTTGCAAGATGTTTTGCCAGAGTTGCTGGAAGACGTCCCATATCAGATTCGACGTCATATGTGGCTGCAGCATGACGGTGCATCTCCGCACTATGATGCACGTCTACGAGAGTACCTGAACAACACATTTCCAAATAAATGGATAGGCCGTTGTGGGCCGAGGTCACGGCCTGCAAGGTCTCCAGATCTTACACCAATTGACTTTTACCTATGGGGGGCTATGAAGAGCTTGGTATATGAGACCCCAATAGTATCTGAGGAGGATATCGTCGCCAAAATACAGGCTGCTGCAGAAGTAATACGAACCACGCCCGGCGTATTTTACTGTGTTGGACAATCGTGGAATCGTCGATGTACACTCTGTACCGAGGTTGGCGACTGACAGTTCAGCACCTCCTGTAAGACTAAGGTACTACAGTTACACGGTAATTTATGTTATGTGAACTTAAAGTATTTCAAATAAACTACAGGCAAACGACCGCAATGTAGTATGTGTTAACAAATTAGTCACAATAACTTCACTGATCTCTGGGTTTACATACTGTACTATTGTATTTCTTTGCACCATCGAGTTTCTAGCATAGGGAGGTTATAACTGACAGATACTGTGCATACATAGTAGATGCAAATGTCATACGTACGTTGTTGTATTGTACTCCTAATGTATCGCATTTATCAACGGAAATGTTTAATACCACTCTCTGGAACCTTGTCCTGTTAACATACACAACCATCATCTCATGGGTGTTGTACTAGTTGCCTACCTGCCGGGTTTTAAACACACAACAGGTTTCTTTAGGACATTCAACATTGTTCAACTACACTTAAACACTAAGGCGCTCTTGATAACTCCTCTTAAAAACAATGGTCGTCGTCATGTTTATACGAGGTTTTATTTGTTTGTCACGTACGTAGTAAAATCCTGATACATTTCCTCGTGTTTATAAAATTAAGTAAACCATACCTCAGGATAACACGTCTTCACTACGGTTAAATCAAACATTACAAGATCGAATACTCTGCCGTAATTGTTTGTCATATGTAGTTAGATTTCGTGTCACTTCAACGTGGCGGACGAATGCCATAATGCACTGTACCGCCGCACATAGCATACGGTCTTGATGACCGTTTTGAACTTAAATGGTGTCTCCTACACACTTCCAACAAGAGGACCTTTTATGTTATGCATGTCATGCTCGCCAAGTATTCGTCCTCAAATACTTCCATATCTAGACAGTGCAAAAGTTTGACGACATACAAGGGTGGTCACCCCTGTGATTTGCATAATGGCGGAATGCTAGAACGAGCATTTGCTGTGGTATTACAGATCTCGATAACATAAAACACTGTTCTGTGTTTTGTCCTTTCATCGCATGTGGTTTCCGATTTTTCGAGAAAAAACTTTTTCTAATTTCAATTTTAAAGGGCTTATTGCTCCCGTAGTATTCGGCTTAGGTACTATGTGTCCTATATATTTTCCGCTTCATTTTTCATTAGGTATTAGCGGCCAAAGTTTGATGGGTGAATTTAGAAACATCCTGTATATATGAGTCAGGACGGAGTATGTTAATTTCGTGTGGTGATGACTCACAAAAAAATTTCGAAAATGTGTTTTCAAATTGACCCTAAAATTGAAATTGTGTAAGTAATGGTACCCTGAATATAAAACTTCAAATTACAATCTTAGTTGGAATTTCATAAAATACTTAATATTAAATAACGAAACTTTTTGCAGCATCTTATAAGTGACTTTATATATTTATAATTTATTTTGGTAACGTTATTGGCACATCATTATTCAAATGGGGAACTACACTTTTCTTCTGCTTCTAATTTCGGAACACTTCACTGTAATCCACGTTCTACTACAGAATATTAAACAAGCGCGGAAGATTGATAAAAAAAAAAGGCCGTCTTGTCGAAAATCGCTAGAGTTAGCCGTTCTCGAGAAAATCGTATGTAAAATTAATGTATTTTTGTAACGCTTGAAACGTATCCAGGCATTGCAGCTTCCTTGCAAGGCGTGTAACCTAACTAATATGCGTGTTGCAATAATACTTGCGATAGATTTTTCATCTATGATTTGTAACACGGATATTGTAAATGTAGGTGCGTATTGCTGTAAAGCTTTTGCACTCTGTGGGCAAGGAAACTGCACCATTAAAATAAAACCCACAATTTTATGGGAATGCTCACCAAGTTTTACAAAAAAAGGATACACCTCTGGTACTTGAACGTAAATCAATTTAGTCCAATGAATGTGTTCTAACCACTACACAGGGCAGGCACTTCATGCAGTGATGTAAAACATTTTATTGGTGATATTACAAACCGTGTTAGTATGTAGACAGAGAATAATTTATTGTCACTAGTAACAATGGGGTTACCTGGATGTAATATTTTGTATAACTTGGTAATCATTGAAATAAACTTGTGGGTTATATTTTAATAGCGCAGTTTCCTTGGCCACAGAGTAAAACAGATTTTATACCGTCGTCCGTGTTACAAATCTTAGATGATAAATCTGTCGCAGCTATTATTGCAACACGCCTGTTGTTAGGTTACGCGCATTGCAAGGAAGTTACAAAAATACGTTAATTTTAACATACGATTTTCTCGAAAACTGCTAACTCTAGTAGCGATTTTCGATAAGACGACCATTTTTTTATTAATCTTCCGCGCTTGTTTAACATTCTGTAGTAGAACATGAATTACAGTGAAGTGTTCCGAAGGCAAGTGTCGTGCCCACTTGAACAATGATGGGATAATGGCATTACCAAAATAAATTACTGAGAACGAAGTAAAGTCATTTGTAAAACCCTACATAGTTCCGCTATTTAATATAATACCAAGTGGCTTTTTGAAATTTTAAATAACATTTAAATTGAAAATCTTTTTTCATTGTAGTATTACTCCAACAATTTTCACTTTAAGGACAAACTGAAAATACATTTTCGACAAGGTTTTTGGGTGAGCTAAAACAGTACGAAATTAACACACTCCGTTTTGACTTATCATATGTGTATATATAATGCATTTTATATTCTCCTTGAACATATCTGCATAAATAACAATTTTTTTTTGTAATAATGCCGTATTTGGATACATATTTGTTTTATTTAGCTTAACTTTCGTATTTAAAAACTGATTGAACTAACGATAATTTCTTTTACTATAGAATCATTATAATTACTTCTCAGAATTAACCAAAAATGTGTTTACACTTTTTCTACTCGATAGCTTCCTGTTTCTTTTAGCAAATTTGTATTATAATTAGCATCCACAGAAATTATCTCCGACCCGTCTCACTGAGCCAATATTCGACTCGTTTTCGCTTATACACAGATTAGAATAACTGCCTTTGTAAACAGCAAGAAAAGAACTAACACACTCTGTAACGTATCTCGTCAAATCCAACTTCGTAGCAAGACGAATACAGTTGACTGTCGAACTGGTTTAGTGCAAGTTGTTAACATGGACAGATGATATGGTTTAGGAACAGTGTATTTAATATAATCTGTAGTTACTATAATAATTTTACAAGACATCTGTATGAAGGAAAATTAAGTAGGATGAAGTATTAAGAAGTAAGGCTAAGGGAAACATATAGAATTTACCCGAGTTTGAACCCAGGTCTTGCCGACGTCACACGAGGGAGAGAAGATTACTACCATAGTAGCAGGTAGATCGCTGACTGCACCTTCGTCTTCGTTAGAAGCCACGTCTACATTTCTCGTCCCTACCTCTGATTTCGTCGTCGTTCTTCCTTGTTATTGGTTGTTGGGAAGTGTGTAGCTGTGAAGATATCAGTTCATTGTAGAGACTTAGCCTTGTCAGCTAGACCCACATATTTTCCGGCTGTAGTTCGGTAGATTGATCGCCGTTAAGGCCATGTGTCGTGCTATTTTGAAGAGATGTTAACCAAATATAAAGTTGGTCTCGTGTATGGTTCCTCGTTACGTGATGTGTTGTGGAATGTAATGCAGCGCTGAACAGAACAACACTTCACGAAACGCTGGAACCTTAGCTAAAAAAAAAACTATACAATATATCGTTTAAACAAACAATACTACCTAATGTTGATGAAGTCAGGAAAAAAGGAATATTCTACTTGTCGTTTAAAAAAAAAACACTTATCAAAGGCAACAAATCGGCGAAATATTTTAAATTCTGTAAAACTTAAACGTAATATCGAAATTTCATCAGTTACTGCTTGACAAAACTAAGTGTAGCCACGAGTAGGGGAGGTAAGAGCGCTAGTGTTTCGAGGTCACAGAATGAAAGCAGTGGAGAGGAATGTCTTGGAGCCCTCCCTTCCCTATACACTCCATTCATATTGTAAGCGACCATCTGCAGTAGGCCTAACAGGCATGTGCAGCCCATGTCATGCAGGTTTATTTTATCAGGAATAACTCTGGGAAAACTAGAGTTTTGGTGGTTGGTAGAAACTAACAGCGGTACTTATTCCCAAACGTCCCCGCGCCTTCCCCTTGTGATTTTCCCCTTACAACCCCTTAAAGTATTTGACCGCCGACTTTTACAAAATGGTTCATATTTCTATAACCAACTGACGTAAACGAAAAACCTTTTTTCTTTCTGGTTTCTTGGAGTATGTTTTACAAAATAAAATCAAACAAAAATGATTGAACTGATTAGTTTAACACACACATCGTTCTATCTACGACCACAAATGAACATATAAAATAAAAAAAATCACACAAAATGTCACACATATTTGTGATTCAAGTAAACAAGAAGCAGTATGTATGTACAGCATTCCTAATCAAAATATTTATGTAGCGTAAAATAAATGTTAATCAAAATTTTAAACAAAAATGAATGTAATTATCATCGTTCACATATGATACATATAATAATTACCAATAAATATCAAGAAAAAAACAATTAACTGAGATGCTACAACGATGCAACGTCTGGGGACAGTAGCTATTACTAGCACATGTACAGTCATGGACACAAAAATTGGGCCACTGAAATAATCAAAAGTCCACTTCGGCAATCATCGGCTGTGTGCAAGTGGGAGCCTGGCATCTAGGCAACCTGCACAACAACGAATAGCGGTGCGCTCTAACTGCGCTGGGCACAGGTTGTGTTGTAGGATTGGAACATCACCCGTTCACACCTTCCTCAAGCGACCAGGCACTGTATATTGGCTGAACCAGTGCGGCGCACAAATCAGTTAGTAAATGTAAAAGTGACACATGTCCATTTGTATTACTTAAACATGAAGATAGAAAAGTATTTGTAAAACACAGTAACGAAGGTACGCAAGTGCACAAATTTTCCAATAATCAGACGAAAACCGTTACCTATATTATATCAAAATGTTAATATTCAATGCACGCGTATTCCCTTTCTCATACTGCGAGCTGAAACTAATGTATATTGTAACAATACGGTAATATTTAACTGGCAGTCGCGGTGACGTTATGGTCTGACTACTCGCTTACGTTTTTACATATAGAACAATTGCCGAACATGGGAATGACCCAGTGGGTTTTACCGGGATACTTCTATCCCTCTTTGGCTGTCCACTGCTGATCCATTGTGACTTAACTTCACATCTGTTAAGCACGAACAAAACGTGTAACGCCATCACTGTACTGATTATTTACAATAAAAACCTTCAGAAACATCCATTGAACAAGTATTTCAGACACTAAATATCTAACATCAAGCGGTAAACTTGATCCTGATTACAGATTAATGTTGTGAGTTGTTGGTCCAGGTAGTCGCAAACGACCACTTTCACCCCGTTTGACAGAAACAGTTGTCATTCTCCCGTGCGAAACGACTGCACACGTGGTTCCGTCCATGGGTCCTAACATAGATTGTTACCATCAAAGCTCACTTAGTAGCCACGTATCACGTAAAATAAATGTTGTCACAGTATCGTTGTCAGAAGAACGTGACACAAGAATAATATCTCCTCATATTTTCTTGTTCTGTAGGTAATACCTAACTAAGCAGTTCTGACTGACGAGTGATTAACGTATTGATTATTAACATATATTACGTAGTGCAAGCATATTATATGAAGTGTAAAGTTATTAAAACGTTTTATGTTGCTGTTCCCTGCGTTACTGTATGTAATCCCATATTTAACAACTGTCATCTGTAATGTATGAACGCACAACTTGCTGAATATTGCTGTCTAATATGTAG
>PNEQ01111362.1:0-137515 GCA_003012365.1 Medauroidea extradentata
ATATATATATATATATATATATATATATATATATATATATATATATTACTGGGTGATTACAAAAACACAGACCAACTCTGGCTGGTGATTACATGTAAAATATGCAACAGAACATACGGAAGACACTTTATATGTAACCGTACGCAAAATTAAGCGATCAATTGCCCTTTTTAAACCACACCGGAAAATATTAATTTTTCCAAAAACCAAAAAAGTTACCGACGTGCACTAACACAACTCACAATAATGCAACAGACAAGCAAACAGTAATCTTTAGTTAATAATCTACCCTTACGAAAATAAAATAGGTGCCAAAACTCAAATTACCTACAACGTTAGCAACATCAGGATAGTATTATATTTAATGGTGAATTATTAAGCAACGTGAATTGAGTAATAGGAATGTTGTTCTTGTAACGACAGCCTAAGACGCATAGCTTCCGCGCACGGTGCAGTGAATTTGGGTGTCGTGATACACTGCCAAGCGTGTAGGCAATACCACGTACATGAGTGTTGGTTTCATCACGCCGCACCGCATAGGCGATGTTAGATATTCACTGTAAATATAATGTACAGTAAATTTAAATAGCTCACATAACCGTAACCAACATGTTGTTCCTTGCCGAATTTGTGTGTGTGTGTTCTGAAGGAAAATGGAGGGAAGGGTGCTGGGGAAATAATTATCTCGACGATACAGTGCTCGCAAGACACTGACACAGTTCGTGAAATTTTTACACTGTACAGTAGGGGTAAGTTGATGTGATTTTCTTGATACTGTTTAAATATTTACTGACGCTGACATGAGAAAGGAAAATAATATTACTGCAGGCTTGTAATAAATTAAAAACGTTATTTTAAAACGATTCGTGAAAAATAAATTCATTGTCCAAATTTGAATTGTTTCAGTGTGTGGCTTACATGTTAAGATAAATAATAATCAAAGAACCACATACAAGTGAGCGACTTAAACCTACGCGGGCGTATGATGACTGCTATGGTTTACTATCTGCCATTTATTCATGTTCGTCGGGATAAGATTGACAAGTAGCCACCGCGTCATTTGCAATTTGCCAAGTACTCTCAACAGTGGCATTGCTACAGAGATGTGCTCAAAATTTTCAAACATCCTACGGGGACACATATGTAATTAGAAATTCTTCAATTTCAGATAGTGTGAACATTCACGGTAACGTTCAAGTTTGTGGTACAGTACATCAATGAGTTACCACCTGTCGAAAACAAATATATATATATATATATATATGTATATATGTATAGATTGTAAACAGTGTTGCAATATTGCGTGTTGCTTACTGCTGGAGCACCTAATTTTTGGTGAAAAGAATTTAGTTCAGACTTGTTTCAATGCCTTATAACAAATTTGTAACTCTGCTACATGGACAGCGACTGGACGTCTTGGTGTTTGACTCGCAAATTACACACGTGTGGTGTCACGCTAACTTTGACCTTATTGGCACCTTCTAATACACGACGACTCCCAAAATACACCCTGACAATAACCATGAAGCACAGCTGCAGATGTGCACGCAAGTCACTGAAATAATTTAGTGCAAAATTCTTTTCGTCAAAAATCATTGGCTCTACTTCGACCGAATGGTCAGACCATTCAACTATTACCAAGGTGATCCGAGTTCGAGCCCCGACGGGGTTGGTCCCCAGATTTTTGCATGTGGGAATCGTGCCGGACGATGCCGTTGGTCGGTGGGTTTTCTCGGGGATCTCCCGTTTTCCCCGTCCTTTCGTTCCGGTGCTGCTCCATACTCACCTCGTGTCACCACTCACCAGCGCTGAAGACCTCGATGTTAAACGCTGGCCAAAATCTCTAATTCACTCGAGTGAAAAAATTTCAGACCTAACTTCTTTTCCAGGCACAGTATAAGTTCACTGTTGGCATACAAATTTCATTGCAACACTTTCATACCCTAACCTAACACCACCATATTACTGCAGCATCAGAAAGCACACCGCAGCAGATTACAAACTTTACAAGCTTAAGCATGTACTTTAATTTATTTCAAACAATTGCAAATAAATCCAATATATTTTAACCAAATGCTGTGAAAATATTTGAAACTGCTTGCAGTCATATGATCCACAATTTTGCAGAGATTTTTTTTAATAATGTATCGTTTGTTAGCAAAACATTATATTTTTTCATTTTGGCTTATTTTGACAACAAGATGTGTAATATTTCAGGGGCCAAAATCTAAAAATCCGTTCGGTCTGTTGCAACAGAAATTTTTTGATACAAACGATTATATATAAGTCTTAAAACTGTAAAAATCAATTTTTGATGTAAGTATTATTTCTCGTAAAAAATATTCGAAACCACTGCAAAACTAAATAGCGGGCCTTAAATAAGCATTTGAACTATCACGGTGTTAATGGTTGGTCGTGAAACTGCTATGACAAAATATTTGTATAATTTATTATTATTAAATGCTGTATACGTTTGGATGATAAATTAAAGTCTAGCAGAATGCTTGTGTACCGACAGAGTTAAAATTTTGTAATTGCAAATTGTGGCTACTGAGTACATGTTTTGTAAACAACCGTGCTTAACGTGTCTAATTTTTATTTATTAATAATCGCAGCCAGTTTAATACAATAGTAGAAACTAATATAAAACTTTGATTAATAGGATACAACCAAATAGCGCACTGAACACTGTATGGTTGAAAATTGATTTATTTTTTATCCTCTGATTAAGACTAAGTGTAATACATCTCTTACAATATTATAAATTAAAACATTAATTGCGCACAATTATGGTGATGATATCGTCCGGTTTTGCTGTATAAGTTCCAATATAGTGTCAGCTGTACTGTAAAACTATAGCCATATGTTAGTTACCAAATGCACTTACATAGTTACATTTCACATATCAGTTACGCAATTTCATGTCAGTAGTTACATATCGACACATTTCTGTAACCTTTCTTATCTCTCTACCTTAACGTTGTTATTTATCCAATATGTTATGCAAATTTATTATATGTCAGATGCCACACAAGTACGTGATAACAACGCCACATCAGTGTCACACAAGCAGTGCAGCACTGCGAAGTAAAAACCCACCGCAACTGTTTATTTTAAGGAATACTTTTAATTGTCATTTAATATTAGTACCCGTGAGATATTACGTGACATTTCGTGCTGAAATTTCACCTTGAAACTAGTTATTTAACAGTCTATGTGTATGATACTGGGAGAGTTTGCGGCACATATTAACAAACAACCCGTATGAAAGTAAACAGTAATATGAATACGACCCAGCCCCTGTACTACGTACTAAATTTGTGCTGACACAGAAATGCAAACTATGAGTGAAATGTTGGTGCTTTGTGGCGCTATTCAACGTACGTAATAAAATAGACCGATTGTTTCACCTGCACAACTCTTTGTCAATTGCCTTCGCAGCTCATTCAGCTACAGCTCGAAACAATTTGCTAGTTATGGTTATGTCAGCTATTTAAGATTAAGTTCGTGTCATTTAAAGTAAAAATCCAGCCTTATCTCTTCGGCGCGGTTGGATACACCAAGACTCATGTACGTAGTATTGCCTACGCGCTAGACTCTATCACTACGCATAATCTTCACGTGCGTTTTGCACGGAAACGATGCGTCCTAGACATGAGCTGTAGGACCACTTTTTAATACTAATGTCCCAGTTATCAGCCATTCACCTTCAAATGTTAGAACATCCTGACGTTACAAGTGTTACAGACAATTTAATTGTGACAACACCTTATATTTCCAGAAGAGTAGAAAGTATCAACCAGCGTTTGCTGTTGGTTTGTAGGTTGCATTAATATTAAGTCATTTTGTGAGTGCTCCCAGTTTAAGTAGTTTTTTGTGTTTTGTAGTAAAATTAATGCTGTCGGAATTGATTTTCAAAGGCATATTACTCCCTTTATAATACGGTTACGCACAAAGTGCCTTTCATATTTACTACATAATTTCTCACATGGACACACCAGCTGGAGTTTGCCGGTGTTTTTGTAAACATCACTATATATGCGTGTGTGTGTGCGCGCGTGTGTGTTTATATATTCATAAGTTTATATCGGGTGGCCATTAATTCTTTCCGTAGTTAAAAAGAGTTAAAAATAGCAATATTTCGAAAACCTTAAATAGGAGGAAAGTTCGAATTGTACAACCATTGAGGGTAGTTAAAAACTTATATACCGAACCAGGCAACCTTAACATGATCACCATTGGCTGCAAGAAGAACACATTGGAGATATTCGTTTTTTGGCCCAAATTTCTTCAAAATTTATTCAGTAATAAAAGCAACTACCTTCGTTATCCGCAGAATCAAGGTGCTGGCATCAGGTAAACCTGCTGCATACAGTTGATTTCATCTTTAACAAATTCCCATAGAAAAATTCGAAGGGGGAAGTGGGGAGACGTCAGTGGTTATAATGTTGGACCACTGCGTCCAATCTAGCTGTCGGAAAATGTTGCATCAAGGATAAATTGACGTCCAGTCCCGAATTAGGAGGTGTATAGTTCTGTTTGAACTCAACGTATGGCTTAAACTGTAACTAAAGTTTTTCACAAAGTTTTAACGCGTTTATGTGGATGTTTGCTGTTATTAAGCTTTTTGCAAATAGTAATGTTCAATTATTTTGTTATTCTTAAGAGAGCACTAAACATTGACTTTTAGACTATCCCTTTCGTGTTCCATAATGGCATGGACAATATCAGTGATTTTCTTAAAGCGACGTTACCCAACTGTTGTGTTGGCTGCAATAGTCAAACATCCTTGCTACCGAGATCACCTTCCCGGACATCACTCTTTTCTATTTGTCAAACTAAAGTGTAAGCGACACATGTACCAGATGTCAAAACATTTATTCAGCAGTTAACAATGGCAGTTGCTTCTGTTCCTGAAGAAATTTTGAAGAAAATTAGGCAAAAAATTAAATCATACCTTCATTTTATCCGCGAAACCGACGGTGTACACGTAAAAGTTGTCTAGTATTGTTTCATGAAATTATTTTTGAGTTACACTAGATTATTGTACAAGCGACACTTTACAATCAATTTTAGTATTCACGTTATATAACTTTGAAATGAGAAAAATTATTCATGGGCAACATTTTATATGTCATCTAATGGTTACCAAATACTTGTATTTTCATCGTCAGAATCTTTCACATGACAGTTACTTTACAAGATAAATTTGTAGTGTATAGGTTAGGGTCATCTTGGCCGTGGAATCATTTTTTACTATTTCGTTAAAATTTTCTTTTGGTCTACCTTGGATTTTGCAAAGCTTAGCAAGTAATTTAATGGATAGGAAGTAGGAATGGCATGTAATATAGTTAGCAATTATCTGTTATTTTTATTTGAAAACGATAGTTTACAACGGTATTCTTCGGAGGAATTTAATTTGGCACAGTAACTTACGACACAATTTAAGCAGGCCGTCATTACTGTCATGGCGTGATGATCTTCGGGTCTATATAGTCATTGCACGTGCCACTGATAACAATGAGCTAGGTTGTGTATGAACATCGGCTTTTCGAGGAAAACCCTATAATCCTAGGTGTTTCTTAGCTGTGCGCTACCCAGGTGAATTCTACCGAGAGACCACGATAACGCTCTACAGAAAACAGTTCGTGTCTTCAATAGAAATCTCTTCAATTTTTGGTGTTAAACTCTACACTAGTTATCTACACGTAAAAGAGTACGTTTGAAGCATGGCATATAGTACATTTTAACGTTTATAGCGTAAGGTAACATGTAGCATTTTTATTATGGATATTTAGAAATACTATACTCATGCTTTCAAGCACTAAGCTATCCAATGTGGAATCCCACGTACTCTATTGCTTCAATAAATAATAATCATTTCGATAAATTCTTTCGCTCAGGTAAAAGTCTTCGTCGCTTACAAGTGTATCAATTGTCTTATAATGCATACATCAATACAATTCTTAGAAGGGAATAATTCTAAAGGCATACCATATATTAAGATTCCACAGTATTTTTTTCATGTTAAACGGCCGTATCTGGTACGAAAAACAGCTAAAATATAGTTAAATTATATTTATAACCCTGTTATTGGTTGTACTGATTACGTGTGCGTCAGTTGTGATAAAATGTACAATTTTATGTTGAGTTTATATATTGGTGGTCTTACAATCCCGATTATAAAATATTTACGAGAACCATTTAAAAACTGGGTTTAAAAGATTTTAAAAAGTGTAAAAAGTAACTTTCATTTTAGTAGACTCTGTATTACTAGATTAAATGACACGAGGAAAATTTACGACAAACTTTATTTTTAATATATTCACAGTTATTTTCAGCAATAGTTAATTCTTCCAGTCTTGTCTTAGGTTCATCTAGACGTAACGTACACTTAACCACATTACACAGGTGCTCACGTATGAAGATGCTGTCCTGGAATATCAGAGTTTCTAAGGAATTTTTTTTTTTAGTAGCAGTGTTTTAGAGGTGGGTGTGAATAATGGCGCAAGTCTTAATCAGCGTTCCAATGCGTGGGCAACGCGCTCGCAGGTGATTTGCGACGACATTGCTCCGTGCGCTGCTAAGTCGAGGCTGTTTGTTCTTGTATCTCGAGGGGGAAGGAGGACGGCCCGGCGTCTCTTGCTAAACATAACTCGTCCATTGTAATCATGGCCCCTTGTCTAATTGCGAGCGCTCGGCGCGCGCAATGTAAAGTTGCCGACTAACCCCGACCACCTATGGGCATCTGTTCTGTCTGCTCGTAGGAGCGCGCGACCGACCCCATGTCTTAACGTAATCACTCACAGCCTTCCTCCTGCGGCACTTGCTATTTACTTGCCTCGTGGCACCTTGTTTGTGAGAGAGCCCTTGCAACTTGCTTGGCAATAGCCAGCCATTCGCAGTGATTCATGGCAGTAATGAAAGTTCCTATAACACTGCATGTCCCAAGAGGTGGGCTGTCATCCTGGGGTGGTTACCGTGAGATTCTGGCATTCATGTGGTGCCTATGTCTTCGCTAAGAAATTTGGACAAATATTCACTCATTTTAACTATTAGTCTGTTTTGGAGATGAAATTTGATTCTATTTTATGTGCGAGTACTACTAGAACTCAAGTCTTAAACAGAAAAAGTTTTGTTCAGCTGTGATTAACTGTTTTACTAACCTGTTAAGCAAACAGCTTACTCTTTATGTATGTTTTTAAACAAGAACGTTTAACTACTTTAGGAGTTTAATTTAATGTATGTTATAATAACTTTCACAATTGTCATACCAATAACACAATTTGTGACAAAACGCTCCAAGTAGTGTAACATAGGAATTAAAATTTAAAAAACTGAAAAGAGAACTTATACACTTTCATATAGAAGTTACTGAACATAGGCTAATAACTGAAAATATGGAAATGGTGATATAAATATATTTGAACCAGCGCACATATAAACAGAAAAGTTCAACAATTGCATACGTGATTTTACGAGCTAGTAAATACGTCACGTGTTATAACACACTCGTAACCACGAAAAAAAACATATTAGTTTCTAAGTTATCAACACGTGTTAGAGCAAAATAGTAATGTATACAAACCATTCACATATGTATGACAAATTACTGGTTTGCGACTAATACTTATATGACTGGCATTTGGTTTCCAACTGGTTGCTTATAAAAGCATAGTGTCAAGGTACATTAATCAAAAACCGAGCCATACAGTTTTTAGACTTCACACAAGTTCTACAGTAACTATGCGTATTAATATTCTCAGATATTAACTGTAGTAGAGACAAGTTATAAATAATGACCACCCAATTTACTTTTAAGTGTGCAATTGAAGATCCATTTTAACTTTTATTTTAACTGTCTGAAATTGATTGGTTGGCTACCTACATTATTGTTATTCTTATTATTTGTTACCGAATATGTAAGACTAATACTGTTGTCAGCAATTCTATGGGAGGCTTGTCATAAATTAGAATTTACTTTTATTCTTCGCAAGACACGCACACACACATACGCGTGTGTGTGTATGTATATATGTATATGTATATATATAAATATATATATATATATATATATATATATATAAACATACATACATACACACAAACATGTATATGTATATATATGATTATAAAAAAACTAAATTAATTTATTAAAACCTAATAGTGACGTACTTGTGGTATTAACTGACGAGAGTAGTGTTCACCTCGTCTTCTTGGTTGAGACCAGGTTTAGTTTTCGGTTTCTTTCGACGCGACATATCGGAAGTTCTCGTCACTGCCATCACAGATGCACTGAGGTTCAGCCAGTTTTGACAGAATGGGCGATACCAGGTGTCACAAAGGTACTTATTATTCGCTTAATTTATTCTGTATCTCCTCTATATATAGTTGTAAGCAGTGGCTCATCGTGGTAGTGTTCCGAGACATTCAATATAATATCCGACTATGCGCTTTGAGCACGTGGGCTCAGTGTGCCTGCCTGTCATATCCAATACACATGTGTTGTGTAGACCAAGGTGTATTAGCGGGGAATCAATCGCTGCCTCTTGTACGCTACTGGAATAAGAGTGTACCTTCTCCTACAAGTCTAATGTTCTCACGTACTTTTTTCACCCAACGCCAGGCAACAGCGTATAGAGACAGAACAGACACACTACCCACCAGATTTGGTGCTACGAATGGACCGACTACTTACGGCCAGTTTACTTTGAGGTTCTGGCCTATCAGTGACGATCCTTCTTCTCCGTGGTGCACTCTCCGTCTTGCGATACTCCTAGAACATGAAGTTATTTTTGTAAATTCACATAAGAGTATTCCCAATGTTATCAAGGTTAGAAACATATTTTTCTGTAAAGTTATTTAAGTGTTTCTTGATTTTAGTAGCTACAATTATTGTTCTGTGTTGCTATTTCGGAATTTTCGAAATTTCTCGACTTCGTCAAACATAACACAATGTCTTGTTTCATGAAATTTTTGGCTATGGCTGATTAATTTTTTTATTTGATACCATGAGGGTGTTTTTAGGGGTATAAATATTTAGTTCTGCCAGTTTTAACAGATTTTTAAAAATGAAATCTAAAGAGTTAATTGACCAGGCGCGTGAATCGTGCTGTATCGTGGTACGAAAATTTTTTCTTATATAACTATTAAAATGTTTCAATTGAGTTTAGGCCTATCTAATAAAATAAGACATACTTCAAACTGTGTCCCTATGGTTTTAAAATTCTGACCGATAGTCGAAAATATGATTACCAAGCTTCTAAAAAGTGCTGAAAATGACTTATTCACGTTGCTGTAGTTGACAAAACATCAACCGTAATCGCAACAAAATCATATAAACCTGCAATCTTTATCACATACTTTCCACAAATAAAATAACAGCGTCATCACTTGAAGTCTTGTTGACAAACACTTTCTTTGAAAACACTGCACGCTAGTTTAGCACTCCGCACCTCGAGGTGACAAGGGGTTTGACGGACGTGTTATGTTCGACTTCTCGCATACCTCGTTTCTGGGCACCAAACGTACAAAATAAGCTAAGGTGTCCACTATACCTTATGTGCCGATGAGGGTGAAGTTAGGTTAAGAGAGAACCAAACAGCCTTGCCTGAGCCACCATTATGAATCAGGACCTATCGCACCGTAGTTCTGCGCCTAACCAAGTACGCTACAAAGGTCGGCACATTGTAGACAATATAACAATTCTTATGACGGCTCTTTGCCTCTTACATTACATAGGAATAAATTAAATGTCTACTAGTCGCTGAATTGTTTATGATGTTAGGTTTCTGAATACGTTTTGATGTTAGGTTCCTGAATACGTTTTGATGTTTTCTCTGTGGTCTGTTGATGTAATATAGAAGTTCAATGTTCACTGCATTGTAAAAAATTTCCAGAATATGAAAGTTACTAACCCATGGGCATTATAGGACACTTACCATATTCTATGTGGTAAGTAGAGAAAATCTGATCATCGTCGCTATGAAATATTAGATGCATAAGCAGGCATTTGACTATTTCCTAAAAATATGTGGGAACGTTACCTCGGAAACAGTTTAACAATACCAAATATCTTAACATACTCATAATCTGTGAGGTAAATTAACAATTAAAACTATGAACCCGAATAAAAGAAAACTCGATGTTCGACACATTATAGCTGTGTCCGGCTCTGTTCATTATTGAAGAAGATTGTCCTTTTGTGTGCTGGTGTCTGTGTGTGTGTGTGTGTGTGTGTGTGTGTGTGTGTGTGTGTGGTGTGCTTCGGCATTTAGTTGTCTGTACTTGAAGTGTTTCTGTTTATTCAGTGATCTAGAGTTCTGTTAGTTCTGATGACATTAACATTAAGTAACAGTAGATCTGTTTACCTTTTCATGTTTCAAGGTAAATTTTGGTATATTCCGACTGCCCATGTGGTCATATCACGGTAGTTTTGACTACATACCTGTGACAATGCTTTGGTTTATATTTACTTTGACTTGTATCTTCCTCGAAGTGTGTCATATATGTATTGACTAGGAGTGGTTAGAGTGACGAGTCCATAGCTGTTCCTTTCTGTTGTGCAAAGTAAGCTACTACACGAGAAAAAACGTCGATGTGATACAATGAATAGTGAGACTGTCAACGTCATTGTCGGTTATTTATTGTGGTGTTTAAATCGTATCTTATTACCTCGTATGCACTTGTGCAGATAGTTAAGTATATAACTATTCTAAACAAACTATCTATGGTATGTTAATTTCTTCTATAAGTCGTTCGGGATAAAGTTAGAACTTAAGGTTTACAATTTGAAAGAAAAATCACTAAACTTTACGTCATATAATTCTTCATTAATAGTAGTTGCCTTACTTCTTGTACTGTTTGCAGCAAATTACTTAATGCAGTTCCATGTAATTTCCTATTTAAGTAAAACATTGCTGAAATAAAATGTGTACTTCACATACTTGAAAACTTATATATTTAGTATGTTATTTAGGTATCGACTTACTATATATTTTTACTTAGCAAAACCAACAGAATGTGACGGACAGGGTCGTTGGAAATTTATTCTCGTCTGCACATTGCTTCAGCCAGCGCTCAGCGGTGCATCCGCTCTTAGTTCAGAATTCACAGACAGATGACATGAGTTTGCTTCACGGTGGAAATCTTTCGTCAAGATATTTTTTGATTGTTCAATTAACAATAGATTCTTGTAACTCCCTCAAAAGTAGTATAAATACAAGTTTTGGATACAATTGCCTAATTACTTACCCATTTATGTGAAGTTTTCAGTATTCTGTGAAAGTTTTACGGTCGTCAGCGTTTGTGTTTGTAATTAAATACAACCCCTTCCAGACTTTTGATACATGAACGGTTTTGTGTTTCTAATTCAAATATCGAGTGTACACATTTACGCGATTTGTAACGGCAGTAGTACGTGTTGTGTAAATTACAGTCAATACAATGAACACCCTCATTATAAATATGCATGCATTTATAATTGCATAAAGCAATTATTAAACTCCCGTGTATTTATAGCGTAGATATTATAGATTACTACTGATGATGGTAAATCGCGAAAATATTTTGTGCCAACATACCCTTCAAAACGCTGTAGTTTCTTGCAACATATATGATTCGGTGATATACTTCTTACGCAACGTAGCTGTCTTCAGGCCAATAACAGGCCCCAAATATTACAGTATAGGAATTCCTATTGGTTCAGTCAAATAGGGTAACAGCTCCAAGTACTAGCTCAAGCCAGTTATCTTATGGTAAGCTGAACGTGTGTTGAAATCCAGTAAACAGTCAGAATTTTCTGCGATATTTTATCATCTTTATAGATAACATTTATGTCGGAAACGACAGATATGATTACGGTTATGGATATGTGTTGACAGAATCATCACGTGGTGTCCTCTTGTATTGAATTGTCCTGGAATGGCTCTCATTGTCAATATCATGTGGAATGGTGTTGACAAAGAGGTATCCGAAATGTATGCTGCAAACAGTCTAGGACGTGCAGGCAGACATCTGTGTACACGTCTCGGGTAGTTGGAAAACTGGCTTTGCGACCACCAAAGCGCCAACGCAGCAGGCCAGTTCGCAGCCAACGTAGGGCCAATGTGTTGGATGTGGTGGCGACTCACCCACACATAATTACACGTATAGTCGCTAACTACCTACACATCTCGCACACCACGGTGCATCGAATTTAGAAGAATGCAACCATGCACACATGCCACAGGTAGGTGCACCAAATACTTTCGGAGGAGGGCGAGGCCAATCGGCTGGCATTCTGCGAGTGGGGATTGAACCAGCCAGTGAACTATTTCAAAAACGTTTTATTTATAGACGTGCCAATGTTTCACAACACAGGTGTGTCAAACTGTAAAAATAGCCATTACTGGGGATCCGCCAACACTCACTGGCTGTGTGAACAGGACAACTAACATCGATGGAATGTGAATTGCTGGGGTGGCGTAACTGGAAAGCGGGTTGTAGAACACCACTTTTTCAAAGGAACGCTAGACAACAGAATGTACACAGAGTTTTTTCAGAACGATCTGCCCATTCTTCTAGAGGAGATTGACTTTGCAAAGAGATCTGCTATGTGACTACAACAGGATGGTGCCCCTGCCATTTCGCCATGACTGCACAACAAGCTATAAAGTTTAAATCGATAGCAAAACTATAGACCGAGGTAAAGATATTTCGTGGCCAGCAAGATCACCAGATGTAACTGTCCTGGACTTATACCTGTGGCGAACAGCGTGGTGCATGGTGTACACGACACTACATGCTACACGCGAAGACATAAAAACCAGCATCAGGGAGGTATTTTATGTGCATTCGTACAGTGTACAACAAGCCACGGCTAGCGTCCGTTCCTGATTGGAATGCCTTCGGGAAGAGAGTTTCTACACTTACTGCCTTAAAAAGGACATTAAAAACATGCCGGTACTGGGATGTATTGTTGTTAGCAGATTCTACTATTTGTTATTTTCATCAATTCAACATTATTTTTGGCTGTCGTCCTATTTATAATGTAAGGGGCGGTTCATGCATGTTGTTTTGTTGCTTATGTAATAAAGTGTTCACTTACATGTACTGGCAGTGTTTGCACATTTGGGCCAAGGGTTATGATGAAATATCCGTTCTAATAATGCAGGATAATATACAGGATAAGACTGAAAACAGCGACAAACTCCAGCAGGTTATTACTTGTGAGAAATAAAGCAGAAAATACACGACACTTTGTACGCAATATCTGTAATAATAAGGCACTTATTCGCTTTTGAATATCAAATTAAAAATTTTTATTCCCTCACAAACCGAACACTGATCGACATAAACCGACAAAACTCAGCATATTGATTCATGACAATAAAACCGACCAATAAACTGTAAACGCCAGTTGATACCTTCAATCCTTACGATCATAAAGGGGGTAGCCACACTTAAATTATTGACAACTTTTTTTAGTCGCAGGATAATCTGACATTTAAAAATGAGTTCTCGGGAAATGTGACCATAGTAACAAAAAAGAGGCCCTCTTGTATCAACTGTCTAGGACGCATAGCTTTCGTGCAAAACGCACATGAAGTTTGGGCGTGGTGATACAGAGCCTAGCGCGTAGGCAACACTTCGTACACAAGTGTTTGCTTCATCTTGCAGTGCTGCACAGACGATGGTGGACGTTAGCTATAAGTATCATGTGCCGTACCTTAAGTAGCTCACATAACCATAATCAACAATTTGTTCCTATCTGAATGTGTGTGTTAAAATAAATAAATAATAAATAAGTGTGCAAGTGAAACAATATTAGCATTTTTATCGTGTTCGATAAACCTCTTTATAAAGCACCAGCACTTACACTAAATGTTTGCATGTTCGTGTCAGCACAAATGTAGTAATGGAGATGTGAGGTGTCGTCTCTTCTGGAATATGTATTACGATTTACGTTAAAGTGTGTGGTTATTTAATACGTACCGCTAACTCTTCCAGTATTAAACACACACGCCATTTAAATAAATTTGTTCAAGGTAGAGTTTAAGCCTTAAATGTCACGTAATAGTTAACGAGTATTCGTTTAAGATAGCAAAAATGTTTGCTACAATAAACCGTTGCGGTGTGTTTAGTAAAAAAGCGCTGCAGTGCTTTGTGACACCAATGTGGCATTGTTATCAAACGCTTGAACGCTAACTGATATTTAGTTAATTTGCATTAAAGACCAGACAGATACAACTCTAGTGTTGAGGGAAGCAGAAAGTAATGATAAGGTGTCGACGAATCACTACTGACATAAAATCGCGCAAATGACATGACATTGTAATGTAGGAACATATTGGAACCTAAAATTTGGATACAATTTTACAGCAGGTGTCTTCCAGTACCGATTAATCCAAACCACCTGATATAATGTTAGAAACGTGTGCACTTAATGTTTAAACTCACAGTATTACAACGATATTTTGTCCTGAGTAAACCTGAGTACCTAAGATGATGTAGTTTTCAGCCGCAACTTGCTTAGTGTGCTATTTGTTTTATTAACATATTCACTGTTTTAAAATAGTTTTCCATTACGTTTATGAGGATTTTAAAATCATAGTTAGATACGTTAAGCACTATTGCTTACTAAACATGCAGCCACGAGCCACCATTTCAAGTACTGAATTTAACTCTGTGTCCAAGCTTGCAGTGAAGATAACGATATTTAATCAGCCTTATCTAATACTGTATTAAATAATTCAATATTACCTAAAATATTTAATTTTAGTAGTTTCACGTCTAACCAATAACACAACGACGCATAAAAAACTTATATAAGTTGGTACACGTGGGATTCTTAATTTGTGCCAGCAATTAAAAGATAATAAAGCTGAAAAAAGTAACATGTGAAATTTTTTCACCATTAGTAGAGCCAGTAAATTCTGGTGATAACAATTTCGCAACAACGCGTATCATTGCCTTAAATGACCATCTGCACTGCAGCTGTGCTTCATGGTGATTGGCAACGTGTATTTTTGTTTGGAGGCGTCACGTATTTGACGCCGTCAACAAGAGCAGGTTTTACTGTGACAACACAGGTGTGTAACATTCAGGTTGAACACCATGATGCTGAGAGTAAAACCATCCATTCTCTGACCTTTAAGCAGAGTTACAGTTGCGCCATGAGGTATTGGAACACGTCGGTTAAATATGCATCATACGTAATATCAGTGGTTCTCTCCATAAGCGACACGCTAGAATGCAAAGCTGTTTGCATTATTTTTAATTTTTTGACATCAAGAGGTGGAACATAGTCGAGGTCGAACAGTACCACAAACTTAAAACGATACCTCATGAAGTGGAAGAGCTTAAAATTCAATTGTTTTCCTATTAGCTTGTTGCACAATTTTCAACACAACTTTCTGGCAGAGAAAACTCGGGTACCAATGTCACATTCGACAGTACTTTACAAATTTAAATAACTTCGTGGCTATTAGTTCTTCTATTCCTGTAGTCAATTTAAAATCAAAATTGATGACGTACATGAACATTGCCAAAACGTCAACCATAACCTTCATCACACGCCCGCATATATTTCAGTCACAGTTCGTAAATTTTTATTTAACTTAAAAGTTACTCCTAAGAACTAAACAATTAAAGTAAATACACAATTTTCTTTGACGAAGTGTTTTGGAAATTAAGTTTTCAATTTTTTACGCCTGCAATAATGTTGTTTTACCTTCTCAAAGCAATGCCAGTATTGGTATCGACAATATCGGACAGTTCCTGAATAGCATATTGGCTCCCATACGTTTTACAGTAGTGAAAGAACTGCACAAACAGTTTAACGGTCTAACTTCGAGTGTTACCGACGGGATATTTCACTAGCCCACCTTGAATTTTTATTTAAGCACACACAAATTCAGCCAAGAACAGAGTTTTGGATCCGGTTATGTAAGCTATTTAAGGTACGGCACAATGTATTTATACTGTACTTCCGTCATCCTTTGTGCGTCGAGGGTCCACCATCACCTGTGCGGTGCGGCAGTAGAAAACAAAACACTCGTGTAAGAAGTGTTGCCTACGCGCTAGGCTCTGTATCACCACGCCCAAACTTCACGTGCGTTTTGCACGAAAACTATGCATCCTAGACAGCGACTACGAGATAACCTTTTTTATTACTAAGGCCACATTTCCCAATAATTCACTTTTAAATGTAAGATTATTCTGACGCTATATGATGTCAGCAATTTAATGGTTGCTACCCATTTTATGATCGTAAGGGTTTAAGGTATTAACTGGCGTGTACTGTTTGTTGGGCGGATTTATTGACATGAATTAATATCCTGAGTTTTGTTGGTTTATGTCGGTTAGGGTTCGGTTTGTGGGGAAATCTAATTTTTCAATTTGATTTTCAAAGGCGAATTACTCCCTTAATATTACTGCTATTACATACAAAACGTCATATATTTTCTGCTTTATATCGCACAAGTAATAACCTGCCGGAGTTTCTCGCTGTTTTCAGACTCATCCTGTATATTAATATTCTTTTCATTATTTTTGAGAACGAAATTGTTCATAAAACTGATATTTACTTTATTTTAAACAATATTTCCTCTACTACATACAAAATTAACAACCATTTTGGCAACGGTGGTCACTATACACTGTAAAAGTACACCAATAGTTTCGTAGTAGGTGTGTATTATAGGTGTGTGGTTGTGTGTGGGGGTGAGTGTATGAGTATGTATGTATATATATATATATATATATATATATATATATATATATATATATATATATATATATATATATATGTGTGTGTGTGTGTGTGTGTGTGTGTGTGTGTGATGTTCTTAGCTACAGGTTCATGTACAATGAGGTACTTCCTTAAGAAAAATAAAGTAGAAAATATACATAACACTTATTACATAGGTTTAATATTTATGAGTAATGTGACTTTAAATATCTAGTTATAAAACCGTGCGTTGTTAAAATAATGAAAACTGAGTTACGTAATACGACAATAATTAAAAAAACATTGATTTATGAAATCAAGTTCTCCAAACCCTCATTAAATGCTGGTTGGTGCCTCTAATCGTCAATAAAATAACAATTGCAGACACCCTCTAATTGGATTCAACTTTTACACTTTAGTGATATTGAAAATTTAAAGATGTTAAATTGAGTAATATGAACTTTGTGACAAAAATTGTATTCTTACTATAACTTTCCATGAGACGTACGTGCTGTCAAAAATGCATGCTAAGCTTTGTCTGTAGCGATAGAGTGAAACACTTTAGTTATGTACGACAGTCGAGTATGATTTCGTCCTGTTGTAGGCATGCTGATAAATGTTAGTAAATATGTAATATTCCGTTCTGCTAATACAAAAGAGGCTATTCACTTTGAAATATTGGTTTTGTTTGTAGAGTGCTACTGGTTGTGTAACCTTTCTAGCTGTCAGTACATTCGTCAGGATGTTCCGGCACCATAATTAACAGGACACTGTGTTTACTCCAACCATAGAAAGCTTCAAACTGTATTATTGTGGACATATGTCATTGCGATATATGTTTACTAGAAACCTTAGCATGAGACAAAGAAAAACAAACTACGAAAAAAAGATAAAAAGAGAAAACAAGCCTAGTTTGGCTATAGTCAACACATCTACAAACGAAAACAACAGAACAGGAAAGATCCCATAAGGAATTAGTCAACAGCAAATAAAGGAAAAATAAATAATAAACAACCAAAAATTAAAGTCGAAATACAAAATAATCAATAGAACTCAGGATATCACATCTAAGACAGCACAGACAATACCAGGACGAATACAATAACAGTCACAAGACAGGATAACAACAACGATGTCACAGACAACACACTAGACGACACAACGATGAAGACACAAAAGAACACAGTAGATTTTCGAAGGCCTATTTTTCATTTTTATATCGCAATAGCGTTTGTCCACAATAATACAGTTTGTCATCTGCCTACTTCGTGGGTGGTGCTATAACACTCAGAGTCATCTAGCTTCTTTCAGGATCTTGACCCATTTCCATTGGGTTCATCTGTCCTATTTGAAGAGGCAGGCTGACCCACGTGATATTATGACTTTAGGTCAGGGGAAGGGGACATTTTTAGGGGAGGTGGAAAACTTTGAGAATAAGAAAAATTTTTTGAGGTTACGAAAATAAATTTTGAGGGGAAAATGGGGAAAATGTTGGCGGATGTGACGGCGGTTACAGTTAAAAACGCAGCGCTTTGTAATGTCAGAGGTGTAGGCGTATTAATGCTAATTCTACTACAGGTTAGAAAGAAAATGTGTTTTCATATAGGAGAGTTAGGCATAGAATAAATCTTTGCCACTACTTGCTAAGTGGACTAATGAAATGCGAGACCGTAGTAAAATAAATTATAACTAGGCTTGGAAAAGTGAAGTCATTTTATTTAACTGTGGAAAAAAACCATCCAATTTCGGCTGTTAAATTATACATTATATTAATACATTATGTACATTTAAATTCACGAAATCTCTGTGATTGGTCATTTTATACCTCTTACCGATAGCAGCGCAATAGGCGCCAGAAATTGTCCCTGTAGGAGACTGAACCTTACGCGTATTCACAAGTTACTTTTAGCTACGAATCCGATAAAGTAACGTCAGAAAATTACATGAAACGCCCTTTCACTCGCGGGATATGTTACCACTACTTGCTTCCATATAATGGCCGCAGTCTAGCTAGAAATAGCTTTTGTGTCCGGAACAATGTGGCAAATAGCATGTATGCACTAAGGTTAATTCTACTACAGGTTAGATAGAAAATACGTTTTTTTATGGGAGAGCTTGGCACAGGGAACATTTCTGCCACTAGTTTCGCTTCAATCGCTAAGAGACCAGATAAATAAGAAACCGCAGTAAAATTATATTTAAATAATCTTGGAAATTATATTAGTCATTTAATTTTATTTTACAGTGAAAATAAACCGATTTCACGTTTTAAGTTATCAACTTAATGTAATTTCAAATTCAGGAAAGCTTTTTGATTGGTCAGTTTGGTGCATTAGTGATACCAGCGCACAAGTGGCAGAAGTTTTCCCTGTGCCAAACTTATGACATTGCTCTTTCTAACCTGTAGTAGAATTAACCTTAGTATACACATTGCTCTGAACTGGCAAGACACTGAACCGTTGTAACTTTGCCACTTTGAGACTTGCAGCAATGACCCTGTCTTATATGACGTATTATTAAATATACGGAATATTTCGTGTTTGTATTGATGCCCCCGGTTAGAATTTCCCTGCTTAAAACGACGGAGAAAATTCCTGTTTTGTCTTTTTTCACTTACAAGAAATGAACATCGGAAAATTTGTAAGCCTACACCATTAAACAAAGCGAGAGGTTAAGGCCTCGCGCGTTAGTTTTACAGTGATTTCGAAATAATTTTTTTAACGCAAATTAATACATATATTAAAGATTAATTCCTACAGTTTTAATACTTATATATCATCGTTTGTATCTGAATTTTTCTGTTGCAATACTCCAAACGGATTTTAGGATTTTTGCCCCTGAAATATCACATATTTTGTTGTCAAAATACGCTAGATAAAGCAAAATAATTTTGTTTATAGCGAACGCTAAATCATTAAAAAAAAAACGCTGTGTAAAAATTGTGTATCGTATGACTCTACACAGTCTCAAATATTTTCATAGTATTTGAATAAAAATATTCGAGTTATTTGCAATTGTTTGAAACAAATGAAAGAGGATGGCCGTAAGTGGAAACAGATACAAGACTTAATCTCTGCGAATATTATGAAGACGAGAAGACAACATTTAATAGAAATAAAAACCATAGGTATAAGATGACACTGCTCATAGCTGACGGTTAGTTACAACATGTAAGCCTGATAGTCATGTATGCAATTTCGAAATCTAAAGTTTTGACTTAACTTCAATTACAGATTTTACAAAAACAAAAATATCTATGCCCACTAATACAGCTGCTAACGTTGCCAGAATAGTTGCTATTTAAGTAACGTGAAATAAGTTCTAACGGTAGGGGCAAGTGAGAAACTACCGCGATAATAGGATTTTTCGAGGAAATAGGTGACTGCGATAATAATGGTCAAGCCTGTACATTCAACTGCCGTATAGCCATTGCAGCCTAATAAAATTAATTGTAAAGGCTAGCAAGACACTTGTCAGCCGACAAGCGTGTAACGTAAACGTAAATACCATCGGAATTTAGTTACAAGTGCTTGAAGAATATATATAAATAAAATATGTTTGGATAACAAAGGGAAGACGTTTGACCAAAGCACCAATTATAGCAGCACAACAGTTCAATGTGTACATCGTATATAATAAGAAAAACTTCACAAAATATGTAACAACAGTAATCACTTAGCTTAGAATTACTTGCGGAATAAATTTCTCATTGAATCTGATAGCAGGAGAGTCCGCAAGTGTAAAAAACGTATTGCATCTAATTCCACGTATCGGTAAGAATCTCTCCCGCATTACGATTTTTCTGTGTATTAGTGAATGCTTTCATCTACAACGCATAATAGACCATTGTAAGTACACATACTTATTTTGCTCACTAAATTAAATTATTTGGTTTTAAGTTGTTTTACCATACCATAACGAAATTAAGATTAGTAGAATATGTGTTTATGATGAGATACAAAGTAGTTTTTATTTATTACAATGAAGAGATAATAAAGAATACTCTCAATAAATTTTCACGTGCTGCTGGAATCAGACATTTGGCAACTTTGAATGTAACAGGATGTCGGTTTGTAAAGTAGCATGATTCAATTATGAAAACATTACCTTGGAATGTTTTCACCACACACATATTGCAATATGTTTTGTTTATGCAATCATAAAATCGAATGATAAATAAATAATTTTTGGTTTTGGTTTCTTGGTTCTTTAGATGATAGTTTGAAGGATCTTTACTCTCCTAAAACAAGTCGAATTTTCATTGTAGCTTCTTATCCTTACTATAAGTAAGCTAGTTTGCGCAATATTAACCCTCAGGAAACGCATTTGGAAATACTCAAATTTGTTTACGTGCACTGGTCTCATAATATAAGTCTACTACGATTTACGTAGAACATTACAAGAAAACGTTAGGCTATATTATTAATTTTAGCCAGCGCTGCATCATTTTATAATCCTGATTATTCGTTTCAGTAACCCTGCTTCTTAATGCAAGAAAAGTGACAAATACACAAATATGTTTTGACTACATTCAAAACTTACATCTCCGTACATCTGATTGTCATCGAAATATTATGTAAACCGAAATAAATCAAACAGCAAAATATATTATTTAAGAGAGTTGAGGACATTCAATATCGTTTCATTCTTCAGATTTAATTCAATTTAGCAAACATATTACTTATTTAGCTTGGATTTTAACCACTGAAAAAGGTAGTTACACGTTTAAAGGTGCGTTTTAAACACAATATTATTAATAGTATGTTAAATATGTTCAAGTACGTTATGAAACAAATTTACATGGTCCACCTAGCTAGAGTGTTTCTAATACCATTGAAGCCATTCCTGCTCAGATATGTGTCCCGTCAAGGGCTGCGTATTAACGTTCCGAATGGATACCACAGGTGATTAATATATATTATATGTTACATTCCATGTCATAAAAAGTATCGCCATTCCACACAAACTCGTCCCTCCGTTGTGTTAAACACACTTTAAGCGACATTTTAAACATACCTATGTCTAAATTGCCATATAAACTTATTTAATTAGCAAAACATTTGTTCTCTTCTTGAATCACCTCTAAGAAATATACTTATTCATCAAATTTAAATTGTTGTATGATATTAGGGAACAAAATTCCCTAACGTCATTATTCTATTACCCTACACTTAAGAGGGTTAAAATAAATTACTTTCAGATAAGTATAACACACACTATCTTTATTTTATACATTTGTCATGCATTGGTGTAAGATTTAAGAAAATTAAAATAACTGCTATACATTATATGAAAGAATATTTGTAAGGTTCATTTTGAAAAATTCCTTTTTTTACAAGCTATCGTAATGCTAATGTTGTAAGAATAATATAAGGAGGCTAAGGAATTATTTTGTTATTTGTAACCATATAAAAATTAATCTGCTAAACCTTTCAAAGCCGTACCGGAATATCTATACATAACAGAGTAACCATTATACAGCCTTAGTATGACAGGGTTTCTACGTTGTGCATAAAAGTGCCAACAAACAATTCCAGCACATAATTCCATTGCAATGTTGCAGAACTTTGAACTTTTATACGCAAGAAAATATGCGTACAAATGACACTCCTGTTGGTGTATTGAGCTATATTACTGAGATGGGGGGTAACATGTAGACATATTGGATTATTGTTTCATTTTTCGTTTTTTTATTTAATTCTGAGAATATAAGTGTACAACTTGCGATAGGTCGTGAATTATATGTACCTTGTCCTACAGTACAAGCATCGCAGTTGAACATCAAACGTAAATTTAGGCTGAAGTCAGTAGAGAAAATTAAGAAAATGAATATTTGTTCAACTGATTGCGGCCTAAACATACGTTCAATGTTCAAATGCCATACTTGTACTGAAGCGCTAGATAAATAATAGTCTTGCTGTAACCACAAGTTTCACACTTTTCTTCTTAGAATAAAATAGTGAAAAATACAGTAATACAATATAGCGTCTAATACCCCACCCGTACATAAATGTATACTTTCAGTCACACAGCTTGTCATTCGTTCGACTGATCTTTTTTCGTACTCCTATAAATGTATCTGAGTTGTATGAAATACAGGGTCTCTAAATACTCTTCCGGAGTTTATAATTGTCACCAGTTTAGGCTAATGTAACAAAATTTCAACTAGAGGCGTTTACTAAAATTTACATCAAATGTTTTGTTCCTGTTAGCGGACAGAACACTCCCAATAGTGTGGAAAAATTAAAATATTCCTCGGTATAACCAAACCACATCAAAGTGAAAAAAATAACGCGCTGTTACAAACTAATGAAACATTTCGGTCATACGTTATTACAGAAAATTGTATGTCACAGAAAACCAGAGAATACACGTAAACAAAAAGACTTTGTTTGCAACTGGCAAACATAATGAAATGTTAACAATTCCACAAGAAATTCAGTTAGTGAGATTCTCGAAAATAAATGAAAACATACGAGCACTCAGGCACCAATAAACAAACAAAGGAAAATTAAATAATCAAGTCAGATAATTCCACGAAATTAAGTCCGTCAGTAAGTTCAAAACAATATACAAAAACTAATTACAACAGCACATAGGCTAAACACATTGAACGACAAAAAAGCTGGATGTAGACGACATAGCAGAAGCAGACAACTTGAGGAGAGCAAACGAACACAGATAAGACAGTAACAGTGGACAGTGAAACAATGAAAACACAAACGAACACAATGGTCTTCTTGCGACAAAACAAATTGCGACGTTTCGGAGACTACAATCTGTCTCCGTCCTCCTGCACATACACACAGTCCGAGGAGCACATGCAGACTGTGTATGTGCCTGAAGACGGAGACAGATTGTAGTCTCCAAAACGTCGCAATTTGTTTTTGTCGCAAGGAGACCATTGTGTTCTTCTGTGTTTTCATTGTCTAACTGTCCAAAGTTACTGTCTTATCTGTGTTCGTTTGCTTTCATGGAGGTGTCTGTGTTTCTGACATGTTGTCTGCATCTATCTTGTTTTGTTCGTTTTGTTTTGTTGGTTCGTTGTTGTAATTTTTTTCTCTGTTGTTTTGAACCTATTGACGGAATTCCGTTTGTGGAATAATCTGAGTTATTTAATGTTTTCCTTGGTTTGTGCTTTGGTGACTGGGCGATAGTTTATGTTCATTTATTTGAGAGAGTCTCACTGACTGAATTCCTTGTGGAATTGTATATGTTTACCTATGTTTGCCAGCTGCAATCAAAATCCTTTTGTCTACTTGGTTGTGTGTATACTCTGGTTTTCTGTGACACATCATTTGCTGCAATGACGCATGTCCAAAATATTTATTTAGTTCGTAACTTGTCCCCAGTTCAAGACAAGAATCGTTAAAAAACACTACGCACTGTGATCAAAGATAGCAATGAAAAATGCGCGAAACGAATTTGGCAAACTTTTGCAGAAGAAAAGCTTAAGCTGCTGGATTTTATATATTTTTGGATTACGCAAATTTTTTATACCTGAAAAATATTACTTTAAATGTATTTAATTTGTAGTTGGTCTCTACTAAAATGCCGCTACCACCTTCGAATAGATAACTAGCGAATGTAAGATGCACCTGAAAATTTATATTTGATTTTGCCCGTTTAATAGTTTTTTTTCGGTTGCAAAACATAATCCTGCAAAGGAAAGCCTTAATGTACAGAAAGCAAAAATTATCAAGCTCTGTTGTGTTAGTTGAATCAAGGATGATTTGTTCTGGTTACGGTTGTAGCACTGGATGTGGATATTGTTTTATGTTTACATTGTAGCACAAACTTAAGCCATCTAAACGTCACCCACTATGCTTTCCAAGGAAAAACCAAAATTAGAAACTGCAATTGATTGGTAAAATCTTATTTAAGGAAATTAAAATAGATGGGCTCATGTGTGCAAATACCCGAAAATACCACGTGCTTTATTAGAACTTGTTTAATGATGAACGCATTCACAGTTGCTTAGTGTTTTAATTACAACAACTTTTCTAATTAGCCTAAAAACGGATCTCGTTTTGAGAAATCTAGAGAATGATGTGTTGTTTTCTTTGCGCTGTCCTCACAATTGTAGCTATTATTGGTTTTCTGCCATTAAAATTTCGTTTTGGCATTCTCTAAATGAATCATAATTCCTTGGTGGCGTGTGTGAATACGTTATATTTTAGATTTTGTGCTGCAATGTTTTTTCAAACAAATACAGTATTATTTTCTTGTATAGTTATTACATTGTATCTTTTATATTTGTTGTTGAGATACATAAAATATATGTATTAATTTCATTACGTATTTTCCGTGAAGAAATTTTCGGAATACATAAGAAGCCCATCTAATTTTATTTTGTAGTCTATACTAATTTTTATAGGTATATTAAATACACTATGCCAAACAATTTTTACCGTTACGGTTTGGAATAAATAAGAAATCCATAACGCCCATAGCAGATATAATTCAGATAATTATATTCAACAAGTTATCGGTAAATACTACTCTCTTCACGTGCATGCTCGAGTATTGTCGTGTTGCAGGATCCGACGTTTCGGCGAACGTTGTAGTAGGCAACTCCAGGCTCACATAGATGACACAATACAATTTATAAAAACTAGGCCCCCTTTTATCAGTAAACAATTTGCTTCACACACAATTTAAGAACGCACAAGCTTTACGTATTTTGAAAAATTAACTTTTCGTTATTTCAAACGTAGCAGAACTAACTTTTCTTGAAAAGTAAATGAAGATTTAGTTATCCCAACACATTTTTTGTAAGGCTATTCCGTTCTTTCTTTAAACGCAACCTTATTTCAATCACTGCTTCATTGTTTGGAAACAAATGTCTATTTATTTGTGCCTTGTTTTATGGCAATAAATCACTCAATTTTTATATTTTGCTACATAAATATCACAATATTTTTTTAATAAACGAATAGGCGGGCGTTGAATTATTTTGCAAAAGGTTTACATACATTCGTAAATGCTGTAACTGTTCATGGTCTCGAAATATTTCTAATCATTATTTTAGCAAACGAGTTATTATACAAATGTGATTATTAAATGCTTGTTATAATACCAAAAGAAGATATTACGTTTAGTTCGCTGCAAGGAATTATTTGATTGGCTTAACTAAATGGGGCTGACAAAATAATCTAAAGAAATATTGTCAATTATCAGTAGCGCGTAACGGAACAGAAACGTATCCATAAATGTTTGCCTCTGTGCTACATATCTCTCTATTAGATGCTGACAGTTGCGTTAAAAATATCTAAGAAAAAAATAATTCCTTACACCAAAAAAATATTTTATGTACGATTGGCTTATCATTTTTATTAGTGGCCGCGAAATTCTCTGCTGAGCCCTGACCTTAAACGAGACAAATGAAACACGCAATTTCTTTTTACATAAATATGTAGGCTATATTTTTAGATTTCTGAAACACTACATGATACGTCTAAGATTTTATTCTCTTCAATGATAGTGTGCTACTTAACGTTATTTATTAAATGTCATAATGTCATCAAATATGTGATTATGAGTAGTACATAAACACACACACACACACACACACACACATATATATATATATATATATATATATATATATATATATATATATATGAGTCAGCATTACTTGTAAAACACTTCACTATAGTTTGAACGAAATTTGTATTCTCGTACTGTATTAGAGTCGCTGAAATCAAAACAACTTGTTTCAAGCAAGCTGAAAAGTTTTTTTTTTTTTTTTAACTTTTAATCCTCGTCGGAGTATTCTTGCTGTTTGCAAGGAAATTTTTCTCAATACCATGCCGTGTTGATTAACCTATTTCCAACAATTACAAAAAAAAAAAAAAACAGCACAATTTGAGAAAATTATTTTCTTAGCGTTTCAGGCTATATTACCTATTGTCCGCAAAATTTATTCTAAAAGTTATTTTTCACGATAAGTTGAAACGTTGAAATCTGATATTTTGGTTAAATTCTCTGTATGAATGCAGTTATAGCAGCATCAAAATAAGTCACCTAAAAATTCATGATCCATTGTGTAATACGATATACAAGGAAAGTCTGCGAAATTGTAGCATTTATAAAATACCTAAGACAATGTAATTTGGCTGTATTCTTAAGGTTCCACGGAGGATTAACTTTTCTTGTTAGATGAAAAAAGCGTATTTCGCAGGAATAAGCAGCCACTGCTTCACACAGAGAGGAATAAGATACTGTCAATTTATCCGGTAAACTGAGTTCCAATAACTTTTTATTTTACATAATTTTTTATATTTTATTCTATATGAGAACGTAAAATATAACACGATTGACGGTTAAATCTAAGAACAATAAAAAACCTTCGTATAGGCCTATTTTGTTTTGTGAAACTTTGAGTATCATTGTGTGTTAGTTACGACAAAATACCGTATTTTGTTTATAATGCATCAGCTAACAAAAGAAATCATCTTTAGTCATGATAATAACAACTTATCGTAACAAAATCGTTTAGCCAGGGTCGGCCACCGTAACACTCCGGAGGTCGAACGACGAACCAATAAAAAATTAATTAACTACACTAACTTAAGAACATGTAATTTAAAAAGTAATAAATGATAAAACAACTGAATCAGTCATTCGCGAAATACATGTCAGTTTCAAGAAAGAGCTGTTAAATAATGCAATACTGAAAATGCTTATTTTGATAAAACTTATGTTATTAACCATAAATGATAAGGTATTGTGGTAAAAAAATTTGGTGCACACTTCTGTGTTGACCAGTTGAGTTTCACACTTTGAAGAGTAAATATGCATAAACTTATGTTGTACAAAATGTAACATGTGGTGAAGTGTTACTAAACTTAATTGGTTCCCATTTCATATGCATGTGTTTCATTATCATAATTCGCAGTGACGATATTATATTTTACATTGACAAAAACTACTGAAAAAATGTACTTCATAAAATGGTTTTAGGTGAAAGCGAACAAACCACAGATTACTAGGAAAATTGACTGACTTAGACACACTGCATGATACAGTACAAATTCCAACCTATATTTACCTGTTGTACAGTGTTTGACTTGCCTGGACGATACGAGGGTTTCGCAAAGTATTTTTTAAATAGCAGATGTGATATTTCATCTGCAATAAGTCCTTAATTAAGTTGGACGTTTCCTAAATAAAATTCACCGTCTTTTGCCGTAAACGTGTACAAGTCACACACATGCCGACGATCTATCCGACATGTCGAACAGGTATGACTGCAACATATTATGCTGAAGTTGCTGTTCTTTTCTAGATGAGCTTGTTGAATTTACTATCAACAAAGTAGTCCACATAATTACTTTTTATACGGTACAGCAGCAGAAGGTTTGTTTGAGTTATACAACAGTATATTATTTTTAATTCTATCACATGTGATATCGCATGTAGGCCTACTCATGTGATAATACAATTTTTATTTCATCGAACACAGTACACGCCATGCAGGAATTATTTAGTAAAATTATATGATTTCCATATTTTTTTTTACCTTATGCCATTTTCTGATCAAGCGAGAAATTAGAGAAACCATTTCTCATAATTTCATCAAATTCGGTGAACATGTACTTATTTGTAAGGCTAGTTAACGGCAATGTAATTTGTTTATTATGTGGTTATATTCTAAATAATAAGACTATTTAAAAATTTTCACATCAGATGGGCCATAGTAAAGAATTTTTTCCTTATTTAATTTTATTTTAAGTGACTCTTTTCTAATTTTATGTTTAACAAATATGTATCATAATGATCTCTACACGAGCGCATTATTTCACGGTTGAGGATGTTTCGGAAAGACAGGTACATAGAAGTATGTACCCTTTACAGGGAAATCGTTTAAACGTAACCACCATATTGTGTAGTATGTTCCCTAACAATTTTTTTTTCAGTTACCCCTACAATAAAAGTTAGGAGAGTAGTTTATTACGCAGTGAAAGACCTGTGTACAAAAAGTCTGTGGATTTATAGATCGATCAGTTTATTATTTTTGAGGGATTACCTACAGTTAATAATTACTTCACAATATGTGTAAATTCAGCTCATTTACATTTTGTAACCAGCTTTACTACTATAACAAAATATTTGACCCTCCATATCTCAAATAACCAATTTTGTGTGTGTGCCCTTCTTCCAGAAAAATCTTCAATTCTAAATAACAGCACGTAGCTCGCATACTATTTTATGTTTCAGAGATGCACACACGTTCTTACTTATTACGTAGCACGCAAACTTTGTTACTCTTATTTGAACACCTTTCCTCTTTCTCTCTTTCCCCTTTCACTTTCTATATAACGATCTGATTTATCGGTATTCATCAAAGCTTCACGTGGAGCCCTGAGCAGGCAGCATTAGCATGTCGCCATTCAAAGTTCCTTTAAAATTATCGATGCAAATGAAATGACTCGACTCCCTAAAGTGAAAGAGCGCAAATATTAGACGGAGAGAGGCGTCTGCAGTGAAAGGACGGTAGCACACCAAGTCATGTAAGAGCGAAGAGGGGAGTACGCCTTATACGACACAAGAATTCTGGCACGAGATCAAATGAAACCACTAGATGCGTTCTTGTTTTTGTAAACAAGAATTTAAAACTTATTTCTTTAGAAATATTAATAAACATGCTAGTGATATTCACCGCTGTGCGTACGATAGTTTGTTAGGTTTAATAAATTCACATATGTCGAAAGGCCGTCATTACTGACGAAAAATTCCCTAACCGAAACATTTATTGAACTTCATGACAAAATTTGCTAAAACATATTCGTAATTCAAGGTTTCCAATTCGGATGTAAAAAATAGGTACGTGGTTATTTGACATATAATTGAACCACAGTTATTAATTTACGTAAGTTGGATACGGAGTAAACTGTAATTTATATCTGCAATGCAAATAAAACAGCAATATTAGTTCAAGTTTGTTGTGTTTAGTTGTTCCATACGACGTCGAACTTGTAAGTTTCGCTGTATCATGCAGTTAGAAATCTTTCTCGAGGAATGGTAACTAGACAGTAGACATTAATTATTATTAAAATTCTATAAATTTAATTTTCGTCTATTTTAAATTTTGTGATTTCACCCATGTTAATTTTGATAAATGAAATGTATTAAACGAGTAAAAATACAGTGTAGGTTAGAATCTGCGTTTTGTATCCACAAATACATTTCCAAGAAAATACGTTCTACACGTAAAACACTTGAAATGATTGTGTGGGTTGAGGGTAAAAATTCATTATTTCTTCGAATTAATTCACCCGCAAATTGCATTCAGTTTTACTTGCTGTTGTTAAATACAATATATTAAACACACATTGCGGTTACTTATTAAACCGTATAACTTTTATGCTCTTCGAAGAATGTAGAAAAAACACATAGGCCTATATGTTGATAAAAGTAGGCGCTAAGTATATTTTATTTATTACTAAATATTAACACGTTTTTCTATTTTATGAAAATGTTTCAATTAGATTAATTCTACACTCTTCAAATACATAGTATAGTCAAGGTTTAGGGACAAAAAAATGTTTTTATCAGCACTTTTATGCAGGAAAGTTGTAAATATATCCGTTTTTTTACTTTGTAGGGGACCGCGGCGGACGAGTGGTCGGATCACCCGCCTCCCATCCAGATGACCCAGGCTCGATTCCTGGCGGGATCGATCGCTGGATTTTCACACGTGGGAAACGTGCCGGAAGATGTTGGCCGGCGGGCTTTCTCGGGGACATCCCGCCTGGCGCCCAACCCTTGCATGTCCAATTCAGGCCAGGCTGGTGCCTACTGTCGCCAAATCGTAAATCTATAAGTCGGGAGTGTGATACTCTGACTCTCGGACATCTTCCCCATACGATATTTGTTTTTTTTTTTTTTACTGTACAAAATTAATGTTGATAGGTAAATTTTTCATTTCGAGTATAAAAACAAACACAAAGGCAGAAAAGTTTGCAAATATTTTAGCAGAAAATAATTACACTACATAAAATATTTTAAATATAATGTATTTTCGCGGGTGAGTTATTCACTCACATAATTGTTTCAACTTTGTACCATTCAGTAATTAGTTAATCTATACATTTAAATTATTTAGATTGCTTACATAATCCTAGCTCATATTGGCATTCTACAAAAATTATTATAATACCGTAACGTATTGTTCTTATAGCTGCTTGACACGCTTTAACTGTGAATTCTTATCTGCCGTACTTGAACGGTAAGTCAAAACAATTCGAAAGAAATAAAAGTTTATGTTTCTTAACTTCTTGAGCCTATTATTGCTTATTCGGGTTAAAAATTTATCATTAAAATGAATATTAAATTTTATTGATTTATAATTTTCGGAGATCTAATTTTAGCCGGTTTTGAATCAATATTAATTACTATATTTATGTGGAAAACAGGAAAATAATTGTACAGGTGGCATTTACAAAATAAATTATTTAATTTTATACCTAAACTGAAAATATGGGCAATACTACCTAGACTTTCTTTCTCTGCTTTTACAGTATAAATCTTAATTACAGTATATTTCTTAATCCTAAGAATGTCCCCAATGAAAGAAACTTTTAAGGGAATGCAGTTATACATACAATATGACTATTACAGAATGCTAGTAAAAATGTAAAATGCTTATTCTTTAAAATAAATCATTATGATTTTTTTTTTTCGAGAACACATTGAATTTTAGAATTTTATTCATGTTTTCTTACCTTTATAAATTAAAAATTATTTTATGTCATATTTAATCCCAGTAATTTAATTTTTTAACCCTCCGAAACAATTAATAAGGAATAGTTAATATAGCATTAGCATTATTATTAATTTTTTTAAAATAGCATTTACTTGTTTAACATTATTGTTTAGGAGCTGGGTTTTACTGAATTATGAACAATTTTAAACAATAGCAAACATTTATTAATTATATTGTAGTTTTTTTTTCTTTGCAGTGAATACTACTTGCTCATAGCACACGTGTTGAATGATTGTGTAAAATATATTAATATGATTGCGTATCTACATATGAAATAAACCTATTTTCTATGGTTAGTAATTTGTGTTATTCACCTGCAATAGTGACAATGTGCGTTAGATTAAGGAATACAGAAAGAAGCACGTGAATTGCCAATGTGGATGCAAGTAGATTCAGTGTGCGTCCCGCCCCTGGAGAGGACATCCCAGAGTAAGAGAGAAGACCTGACTTTCAGTGAGATCTATGGATTAATATTTTGGCAGTGAAGGGTTGAATGGCAAACCTAGCGACATCACAGATGAAACGAAGAGCGAGTAGGACAGTGACAAGGGTAGAGACGTGCAGGGAAGGTTAAGGGAAGGGTGGATAGGGACTAAACTAGGATATATAGGTTTTCCGCGAGTCTTTGGCTACCCAAGGCACAACGTGATTGGTTGGCTGTGTTGTAACACCAAAGGCTATTGGCTTATATATACGGAGAAAATGGTTTCGGGTAAAAAAAACATTACTGCTAGCTGCTGTTATATATTTTCCTTAGCACTTTCCTTCATTTGCATGAGGAATTAGTAATGGAACGCTCAGCTCGGCTCTGCCATCATCTCCATTGGGACTTGGGGTGTTGGCGGGATGGTATTGGAGATTGGAGGCGGAGGGGTGGGGGTTAGAAGTTTCTCTGCGCGCCTGGTGCTCCCGTATAACGAAACGATATTTCAAATAAGCAATGAGGAGAAAGGGAACAACGAAGGGATGTTATAATGTTGTCTCTGTATGCCGGGTGATGAATATTTCACTGTAAGTTGTTATTACTGTCGACGTACGGTCTACTGTGAGTGATTTTCGTCTGCATGGGATGTATATTTGGAGACGTAATTCAAGCAATTTCGATTTTGTGACATCTCATTCAGGTTAAAACAAGCAGACAGTGCAATAAAACATTTTAAGAAAGTTAATAGATAAACTTTGTTTATTGTACTGTTGATTTAGACCTAATAATTTTTAAGTTGAGAAAAAAATTATTACAAATGCTCGGATACAAAATTGTGGACTCATACTAATGTAATTATTTTATTTACATAATTATAAAAATTATATTCTGAAACATATTTTAAAGGTACATTTGATGTTTAAAACGTATTTAATATAACAAATTAAACGATAGGTGTTCATAACAATATCTGCAATTTTTTATCATAAATGTTTGAGTATGAAATCGGTAGGAACATTTAGGTATTCAGTCAAGATATTCTGAAGTATTTCTGAAAACACACACTCTCTCTCATATATATATATTGCAGCAATACAGTTTCAACCGTTTAGTTTTATTTATCATAAATATAAACGCATTTAGATTTATGTGTTGTAATTAAAAATACAATTTTCTTTATAAACTTATGTACAAAAAATTTGTAACTGTCGGATTGGTCCTAATATATATATATATATATATATATATATATATATATATATATATATATATATATAAGGTTCCTTGACCAAATATAGCCATACGGTTATAAAAAACTGACAGCGCTGAGTGGGAAGTAGTGGCGTGTCCTTGTACGCAACTGCCATCTAAGGGGAAAACAAAAAATACAGGCCACCACTTCGTTTACTAGCCACGATGTGCGCGCTAGTTTAGTTCTTTATGTTACGACGCGAAGTGGTTGATGTGATATTTTTGTGAGTGTATAGTGCTTAAATCTATGTAAATAGTAAATAAACTAACACATTGTGTATATATTATTACAGCGGTTACTGTCTACTTACGGATGCTATACTAATAGTAAACGATTTTATAAGTCATTAAAATATAGAAGCAAAAAGTCGCCACATTGCAAGTGTTCCCACTAAGGCCAAGGTGAAAATGAAAGGGTGTAGACCAACAAGGCCACCTGGCCTTATTGTTCTACCCTCTCTAAAAAACCGTAATTATGTTGGCGCATGTACAGAAATATTTCTGTATGCATTACAAATGCACGGTAGTAAAATTTGGCTAATTTACTTGACAAGTGTAATGTAATGCTACCGAACACTGCAACGGAAACATTTTCAATTACATGTAACGTAAAAGTCCTATATTCTCTTCCAGTGGATAGGACAACCTGTCATTTACTGAACTTTTGTCAACACCGCAAGTAAAAAGGCACCCACGAACAGAAAAAAATCCTTATACTACAGAGGTCAGAGAGTTAGTCTTTCATTATTCAAAGACAATGAAACACCGGAAAACATACCCAACAAGGAGAAAGAAATAACCAATGTCAAGGGCATAGGGGATCATAATGATATGCCACCAAGGACACGCAATTTGGCAAAACAGTCATCACACCACCAGGTTCCCAAGAAACGAGTTATTCAGGACGATTGTGCTACTCCCAGCACAAGTGGCATAAACACAAGGAAGGGCAGTTTGTATTGTCCCATCTGTGAAATTGATGAAGTAGCCGACATGATCTTGGTTAACACATGCGTTGAGTATTTTCATGAGAAATGTGTTGGCATTTCAAAGCGAGGCAAGATAGGTAATTGTGTATGCTCTGAGTGCTTGGAATCTGACTAAGTGTGCTGACTTATGATTAATGTGTTACATTTTACAATGCTTCACATAAGTTGCTGAACAGTTATTAACGTGCATGCATTTTTAGTGCAGTATATAAGACTTTAACTCTCTGCCAGATATTTAGCCAAGGATCAATAAATCTTATTTAGGATTTGTTTTTTGTGATCAAGCCTGACTAACAACTGCAATGCTCTTTATGTCCGATTCTAAATGTTGGCAACAAAACAAGTTTATGTATTTTTTGGGCTATTGTTAACACATAAACTTATTGTAATCTACACATATTTGTAGGGGCTGGCCTTATTTGGAAAATATGTTCCTAATAGGCTAATATGTTATCTTTTCTGCTAACAATTTTTAAGTACACTAAAATTTAGAAATATACATCATCTAGTATGTATTAATGTTTACAAGACAACATAATATACTTCTGATTTTTTTTTCACGTGTTCACTATCAGATTTAAGGAAATGGCAAACAGTCAAACGTTAGCATGGCCTTATTTGATCCAGGTATGTGTTTGTGTGTGTTAATTTCGTTTTTATTTGAATTTAAAAGAAGAATGTTGAAGTTTTAAAGGTTCATGCGAAAACATGACACTTTACAGTGATTAATAGAATAGTTTTTTTTTGTTAGAATTAAGATTTGAGAACGATTACGAATTGCTTAAGTGAAAATAGTTAAGTTGTTATTTGTTAATTGCTAGGAAGGACTCTTTTGCTGTAAATATTTGGTTGCCTATCTGCACACATGCTGCCATTATCTATGAAAATATATCGATTCAAAAATGCCAAAATTATAGGATTTTCATTGAATATGTTTGAAATTGCGTACATAAAAGTTAACTGTAAATTCCTTATTTTAGTTTTATAAGTTGTAATAATGTACATAATTGGAATACTTGTAATTTACAACAGTATTATGTAGCTGTAAATAACTAAAAACAGTAGCAACATCTTACCCAAATAAAATTTTCTAACGAACGAAAGATATTAGTTTAGTTGGTTTTTCATAAATACAAACACAACATTTAATAATTTTATAAAACATTTAAAAGCTTATTTAAATAGTTTAAACTTAATAAAGTGATTTAAAAACGATTTGCGTAGGTACTTTTAACAACAGTCTCTTACGATATACACTTAACACACCTTTAGACAAATTTATCTTACTAACTTCTTCGTGTATTAGAGAACATTTTACTAATTTTTCAGTAGATATTTGAAATTTTGTATTTTAATGATATTATTCATTTAGTAATTATATAAATAATCATTTCTTGTACGAACAACATTTCAACACTTTTATTAAAAGTGAGCGCCATTTAGTTGGGATGTTATATTGAACTGTAGCAAAAATTTTAAGAGATAATAAAGTGAATAATTTTCATTAGCGATGCATTCTATCTAAAATGTCTGAGATGTATGAGCGTTAAGAAACGGATTCTCATTGTCTTGCACTACACACTGGAGGAAATATATACAGAAGTTGTCTCATTCCTACAAGCAAATCCTCTTCTCTTCACCTCCTTAGTTTTACTGCTTGTGGAAGTCATTATACCTAGGAATACAGTAGAGGAAGCTAAAGGAAAGGAAGACTGGAGAGGAAGAGAACAAGAGATGGTGGCACACTGGAGGAAGTTGCGGTAACAATGGAACAGGATGCTGCAAGTACAGTGAAAGATTGATAACTGGCCTGGAGAAAGGGTAAGGTCTTTCTACAACACAACGCGCTTCCTTCATATTACCTTAACAACAGTTGTTATATTTTCATTCTAACAATACTGACTCACACGCATTACATTCTCAACAGAAAGAAACGTGTCTTCCCGAATTACATAAAAATTTGCTGCCTCCTTATTTAGCTATATCCACTGATAATTCCTTGCATTTCTTGACTAGATAAAGCTAGGATTCATTTAAAGTTAGCAAAACAGAAAAAATATCTTTGTCTGATAAAAAATAACTGTCTGAATTTTAAACTGAAAGTAATCGTTAAACTATTTATGTATGAATACTGTGTTGTATTATAAAACACATGCAACTTATTTATTTGGAAATATTTTCGTTAACATTTTTTTCTATAAAACCTGAGAATGTTTAATCGATACGGTTAACTAATCTGAAAGTTGGGAAGTATATTTAGCATGATAATTTTAATTTAGTAAATTTTCGAGAGATAGCAATGAGAGCATTATTTTTAGAAACTATTTCATCGCTTGTAATTAATGTATATCTAATTTACAGTACATAATTTAAATGTTTCCTCATTTTTGAAAAAAAAATGCGTTTTACAGTTGTATGTATAACTAGAAATTATTTACACTTAAGTAGAGGGAATATGTTTAGAAAATATTAAATAATAGTATTTATCTCTTTGAAAGATATATTTTCTTCGCATGTACAAACTCTAAATTATACAAACAAAATATTTTACAAATAAATAGTATTTTAAATAATTTAGCTAGTTAATATAAGGCTGTTGGTTTTTTACTTTCTTATAGGAAAAATAAACACTAACATTTATCGCCTGGTTGATTTCTAAACGGTATTTTTTTTAGTTGATGGTAAAACATTCTAAAAATTATTATTAAAATTATAGGATTATTTGTAACCAAATATATAAGAAATATTCAACTCTTAAGCGTGAAAATAAAGTTGAAAGAGATAGTTGTTTGTTTTTTTATTTTAATTTTAATGGAAATAACCAAACTTAAGTTCATTTGATACAGAAAACCGAGGCAAATTTAATCCTTTTAGTTTAACTTCATTCCATAACATATGTTAATTTTTGGTAATTTTAGGATAAAACCTAAATCCAGATCCGTTAACGAAAAAAAATACGTTGTATATCATATGTTTGAAAGTTAATTTATATAACGACATAAAACCAACATTTTGGTGATTCAAATTATTTCCTACAAGGGCAAAGTAACACCTAATTGTGGAATAATTTAACTAATTTAATTGTGTCAGTTTATTGTCAACTTACAAATACTGATATTTATTGTCAAAATGCTGAACTTAAAATTTTTGAAAATAGTATTTAATATTATATTGTTCAAGCAACAAATAAGATTTTTAAAACGTTAATGAGTAAATTTTTCAATGTACTTCGATTAGCAAAGAAAATATTGGTATACATGTAGGAGATGGTTGTTACTGCACTTGCTAGTATGTCAATAAGTCATCATTAATTCTGTTCCAGTAATTTTTTTCTTCACACTTAGCACCGGAAATCTATCCCTCACAATGCCGAAAAATGGCTAAACATTCACGAAATTTTCAACCATGAGGATTAGCAACTACAGAAAAAAACTAGAATTCTTATTTATATTGTAATAAGCCAACCCGTGATGAGTTGCTACTTGATTTTAAATGCCAATCTCAGATACTAGCTTCCAAGTGTACACACACCAAACGTGCTCGTGAAGAGATTTTAGTCAGCTCTCAACATTTAGATATTTAGCACTAGTGTAGGATGATATGACGTATTTAGCAGCGCAGCAATTAAGAGGCGGGGGAAACGAGAGATCCCCGAGAAAACCCGACTACATTTTATGAAAACGAGAGGGGTGGTGACCCGTTTTTTTATAACATTTAGCGGCAAACCATTACGAATTTTGTATGTCGTGGGTTTTTGAAGATACTCTAATGCACCAAAAATATCTTGTAGTTGACATAATAAGCATTTATAGATTTACAATAAAATGGGCGAAAACAGATATGTGGTAGCTACGCAATACACAGAACCGGCATCTGGCAGGGAACTATTCACAGAACGGTTGCTCAGTACAAGCGTGTTGCACTTATAAATGCGTAAACTTACAATAGTTATTTAAAGAAAGTCATCATATTCAAGTTCGGTAAACCTCAAAAAGCTTAAAATAGTCCAGCTTACATGCATACCAATGCCCAGCACCTACATGTGGCATTCATGATTGTCATGTTTAAATATGACGTTCAGTAAAATGCGACCAAAATATGTCATCTAAAATGTTATTACAGCTGGTGTTGCTTGCTGCTTTGTATGCACAAAATGCAGCTGCAGACACATTTTGTCACATTCTTTTAAACGTTGGATCCAGGACATTTTCATCATAAGGTATTTCTTTGTTGAGTAGGACTTTTTCTAAAAGAAACCATACAATACTCACAAAAACTCATGGAAAAAGCTGTAAGCAACTAGAGGATGGTCACCTATTGTATTTTCATGATGGAAGATAGAAGTTTTCGGAATAGTTTCGACACAAGTTGAAGATCTAGTCCACGTAAGGCAGTTGTTTATTTATGCACTTTGCCCGATATTTTGAAAAATTAAAAAAATATTACTCGATATTCTACAGTGAATATTTCCCTTAATATTAGCTTGTGTCTATACATCACACTTAGAAACTGTTTCATTTGTAATGAAGAATCACCTCCTGAAACTTGTCCCAATGTTTTAGAAACGTCCTGTGTATGTGAAATGTAAAGTTCAAACACATTTATTTTTATAGATCTCGATAATTTGAGGAAGGTTTCTAACCCTCACATACACAAGCTCTGTGAACAAAAGACGTTTATAATGTATGTCATTGATTGCTAGATCAACTTGCTATAACGTATTTTAGTCTTGCGCATTCTATAAAAACAGTCTCCAAGATTTTTTAACTGGCATAGCTGAAAATCCACATCCGTATGGTATTTGTACAACTTTAATGATGCACAGATTCCTCCAGGGCTCTACCAACACTAAGCACTTTACAAATTTACTTATACATTGTCCCGGTATCACAATTTCATTAGAGGCTGACGGCACAGTTGTCTAACAACAAGCTACTGGACAGCTGACTGGTGAGAATAATTCTGGTCGTGGTATCATTACCAAATCTGTTTCACCTGCTCTCCCGACTCACAGTCAACTATCAGTACAGCATTCCAGTTTGCTTAGTACATCTAGCCCCAATAAACATGCATATGCAGTATCTGCTACGTAGACTTCATGTTGTTATTTGAGATTACCTAATTTTAGCTGCTCACTTTTACTCATTTTCACTGGTGTGGCCTCGCCTGTTACGAGGGAAAGGTCCAAAGATGTCAGTCCTACAGACAGTAGGGTCGCACCTGCATTTACAAACATTTGACACGGTGAACCATTCAACCTGTCTTCTACCAGCACTGCATCAAATTCCGGTGTCACCGAACGTACTTTAAGAATTTGTGGGGCCTTGCCTCGAGCAGTCACTGACCTTCGCCCTTTAAGAGCCGTGTTTAAACATTTCCCGAATTTTGGGCAAATTTTTTGGACTCACCTGGCTTTTGGTTCTGGTTCCCTCGTTGATATTGTCGGTACTAAGCAGGGGCGTAGCCAACAATTTCTTCCAGGTGGGGATATTACCCATTCACGACACTAATATAAAGGGGAGATCCGGGGTTCCCCCCCCCCCCGGAAAAGTTGTTTTTTAGGTACAAAATTAAGAACTTTGCGAACCAAAAAAATAATATACTACTTTAATAAATTTTATTAGTTTTAAGGATAATAAATAGTAAGAAAGTAAAACCTCTCTGCTGATATATGAAAAATATAAGTACAAATTTAAGCTTTTGCTTCAGAATGTCTGCAATTGTGTTGGCTCGTGAAACATACTTTTTAATTGTAACGTTTCCATAGAATTTCGGGAGGGGGTTATATCCCGATATCCCCCCTAACTACGCCCCTGGTACTAAGCTCTCAAGTGTCCTGGTCGTCCACACTCCCAGCACTCTGGTCGCTTTTGTGGTCAAGGATGGTGTTCCGAAGCACCAAATCTGCTGGAAATGACATTCATTTAACTCTTGATTTCTATTAAGGGTGATCTCGATGCTGTTACTCTCCTCGTCGCTTGTAATTGTCGCTTTTTGTACTGCTCGCTGATTTGCTGGCACTCGAATTTCAGTGTACGGGCTAGAGAGACCTGCATGGTTGAGTTTCTGCAAGATACACAGCTTGCGGAATATCCATTTTAGCAATGACATCAATCTAAGAAATTAATTACTTCCTTTGGATGCCCCTCTACTGGCAGTCGAGCTGGTCTCGCAATATCCTGCGAAAGTTCTTGAAGTGACACCTCAGGTCACTGGCTGCGACTTTGACACTGGACGTGGTAGGCATGTCGCATCTAATAACCCAGGAGCGCAGGGCCAGGGCAGAAACTAACATAGAATACACCAGGTTATGATGTTCAGGCAAAGATTGGAGTATACTGAGTGCAGTAAACACTGCTGCCAGGTAGTAGGCATGCTGCTCTTCGGTACAGCCAAACAAGGTTGCGGCAATCTCATTTTTGTGCTGATATTCATGCCATGGAGTTTGAACATCGTAAAGAGCAGGTTTAGTTCTTACCACCTTCCGAACCCCAGGCATGGCAAACCCAGCTGCGTTCATGTGCTGTGACACTCTTGCAGCAGATCTGAATGCCACAGAGTACTTCTCATCGCTAACTTCGTGCCTTGGTTCTGGCTTCAGTGCGTTGACTTACTCGCAAGTTGGTGACTGACCACCCGTCTGCTGCCTTAGAAATTCCACCAATTCTGCCCTAACGATACTCATCTGTTTCTGCAGGTCGTCTTTCACATTTCCGGTTTTCTTATTGACATTTTCATCAACTCTGTAAATTTTAAGATTCACAAATTTTATTAAATTGTCAACTTTTAAATCCACCATTTAAGAAACATTTTCAATATTCTTGTCCACATACCTACTCTATTTTGTATGCACTAGTTCACAGATTCCTTCTATTTACTTGTCTACATACTAATAAATTCCCTCAATTTTCGTATCGACGATGTCTTTTTTCCTGTCTACATTTACACTAACTCGGTCAATTTTCTATTGAACATATCAATTTTTCTGTCTACATATTTACTAATTACTAACACTGTCAATATTTTTAATTTTTAACACCACTAGTTTGATTAGTTACACTTGCTATTTGACTGCTGAGTTCCTCTATCAGGGCACGCAATTCTTCCAACTCACTAGCCGTTTTCCATTTGGCCAGATACTCATTTACCAAAAAATACTCAGTTAAGAAAATTTAACAAGTAAGTCTTAGTATCTCATTGCGTACACCTCATTTTAATTCCATTTTGTTTAATATTAAAATATTTATTTTTAACATATAATTCCTCCATTCCACTTTTAACACCAGTGTTGCAAGTAGGGCAAGTACACTGAGCTATTTGATTAAATAAAATGAAATAAGCAAAGCCGAACGTATTTACATATATGAACATGGAAATGTCTAAGTAACACTAACGATCAATTACTACTAAATAATTGCATGTGTTGAATTTACCAGTGTGTAACAAGTTAATTGCAAACAAAGAAACTTTATTTAAAAGTAATAAATTCAAAACAATAAGTTCTCAGTCTTCTATACAAGTTTTCTGCTCGTTGAATTTTTCTCTACATATAAACAAAAGGTCGACTCAGTGTCCTAACACGGAGAATCCCGATGGTCCTCTTGAAGTTGCAGCACACAATACCGCCGAACGCTGTTGACTACCGCTTACAACACATCATAGTCACCACGATTCACTCTCTGGCACACAGGATGCCTCTCGGCAAAACCTATCCCAGCCTTTTACGCAGCTCTCTTGTCTACTCTTAATCAAGTGTTACACCGAGCAAGGTGAAGTTGTAATTGCTATCAAAGTGGCACCAAATAAACAAGTATCGATTCACACGTGCCACCGAGACTGAACATATTGTTTTATTAAACTTACAATTCAGTAACTAATCAACGCATTTTTAAAGACATTGTCTAAACTAATTGCGTGGAACAGAAATTCTTCAGTAACTAAAAAGAAGTTGGTAAATAAATGTGACATGTGGATTGAACTACTTACGCACGCTTTCTCTTAAGCCAAATAAAAATTTCGAGATGAACCTTCTGTTTTGTGCAGCTCACTATATGCAGCTGACCTCTAGCGACCAGCGAACGAGTTAACTTTATGCCACTGATACTCGGAAGTGACTTGGAAGACTTTTTCCTTAGAATTGACATTTTTCAGGTTTTAAGGAATGTGGTATGAGCGCGATATAAGTAGTAACGGTGACATTCATACTGTGGGCACTTTTCAGTTTTTTTTTAGATGTTGATATTTGTGCTAAAATCCTTAACGGTTATCTTTCAGAAAGGATTTAGGCTAATAAACTTGACAATTTACGTATAAAACCGCAATTGTTACCTTTCAGGCATTTACTGAGTAAGGTAAGATGTAAAATAACTGGAAATGTAACACTCAGAATGGACAATTTTCAGTCGCCCCTTGTAGAATTTGACTATGCACCGCGGACGATTAGTTTATGTAAACGGTAACGCTTGGTCACAAAGTTCAGGCCTTGTCTCAATTCGCCCAGAATGTGCTCTATCGCTCTCGTAAGTACGTCACAACTACGTCACAGAGAGCACTGCATATCTCAATTCATCGCCAAGAGTGCGAAAGAGCGAGAGAGCGTAGTTGTATACTCGCTCGCGCCTTCTCATACTCTCTGGCATGCGTCATCTTGATTATAACTATGGTTTGAGGTTTTCCATGTTTTCCAAAATCGGTCTACAGGCGAACGCTGGAATGGTGCCTTAACAAAGTCCATGGCCGACTAGTCTCCTAGCTTCTGTCATTGTACAAAGTTTTGAAACACAGCCTCTAACGACCTCTCTGTCGACGAGACATAACGCCCACTAAACGTAACTTTTAAGCATGTGCTAATTATTAGGCGTTTTTATAACGACATAGTAGTCGTAGTTTGATACTCTTTAATATAAAAATATAAATGAACTAAAAGTAAGTACTTCTTAACGTGCTTGAAAAAAGCTGGTAATAATATCTACTTAGTAATATCTGACTTATAAACAAGACAAGTTGGTGGCTCGCGTATAGTTAGACCTATGCATTTAGTCCAGTATATCTTAATTGTATTATAGAACTGTACAGATGTGTGAAAAACGTAATCATTGCACTTAGTTCAGTTTTAAGAAGTAGATGGAATAAGAAAATACTAACTTAAACGCTATTCAGACTACTGCTTGCGGCTCGCTAAAATATTAGAAAGTAAGATTTTATTTCATAATTAATACAAATTTTTTCGCTTTTACTATCGATTGTTGGTTTTTTTTTAAGCTGTTGAGTTAAGAAAACCTTATTTTCACTTGTAGACGGCTCGCACAAATATCCGAAATCCATATTTTTAGTTATCAATGCAATTTGTTCCTAACATTTCCGTATCAACTATATGTACATCTGAGGTAAAACAGCGTATAATAAACTGCAGGATGTTGTCGAATTTCTTGTTATTATTTTTGGGAAGCAAATCACACATCTAGAGAAACCAACATTTTAATACGGACTTAACCCCGAAAACGCGCCGTTTCTGCACTGCATTTCGCGTACATGACAGTACTTTGACAGTGCGCGAGCTGCAGTTGTTTCCACTGTTTTTGGGTTAGTGACATAGCGGAGTAGCGTACAATGCATTGAACTGCTTTAATGACGTTCCACATCAACGTGATCCAGCCCATGTTACGAACCGTACATCATGTACCGCGAACTGTAGTGCAGAAACAGCGTGTTTTCGGACAAATGACCACATATCATTTTTTGTTCCGCTACATGTTTTATCGTTTCCCCAGAACATTGACTTGCAGTCAGACAACAGCCTGTATATTAAGTCTGAAAGCGTAAAACAACAGAGACGTACGCGTAGCAGCGACATACAACTCTTAGTTCTTGACTTTAAGGCTTAGACAATAAATATTATATTTAATTTAAGCTTGTAAATTAGAAACATTTTGCGTATTATATTAGATAAGAGGAGCAGTTAGAATTGTACAGAAGGAAATTTAACAACAAAGGCGCCTGAAACAAATTTCCGAGGCATACAATGTTAATACTTGCCTTATTTTCCTAAATATTATTTCACATAGGTTCACATTTGAATATCTTATTCTGAGTCACTTTAATAGTAGGCCTACTGTAATTAGTTCAAATACAAGAATAATTTACAATGGTGTCAACGATTAAATGCAGCTTTATATTTAAATAACATAGCATGTAGATTTTCTTTAAGCTTGTTAAATATGTTTGATGCTCCACTAGTCTGAGAAACTACTATAGAATTAAGCTTAAAAGGCAGAATCATACTGAAATAAAATACTCAGATGGTCAGTGCAACATCCGACTGTCCTGCAACTACTACCCCGAATAGAGATTTCGTAACACATTACTAATGCACTCATGTGAGCTTATAATTTCGTATTGCTTTATTGCTTACACGCCACTGAAATAACAGTTTTACCAGTAAAGGCTAAAAAAAATATAAACTGCTTGCTAAGAACAACTTTGCCTTTGATAAGAAACTCTTAAAAAACCGCACTTTTTAACGGAGTTAATCAAATTTAGGCTTATGATTGTATAACAAACATACATATTTTGGCATAGGTGAAATTAACTTTACACTTGGATACTTAGCGGTAAATAAAGTTAAAAACTATCATGCTAAGAATTATTTTTTGTATACAGATTAATGAAAAATCGTAGCGTTATGAAAACGTGACTGATAATATTAAATCGGCGTGAATTATATTCAACGTGAATATTAACTAACACAAAAATTTTCGCTGGTATTACGAAGACATGTAAGCATGTCAACGTACGATTGCTTGCTGGAGAAACATTCTGATGTATGTTGCGACACTTGAAATGTATAGTTTGCCATTTACTATAGACAAATGAAAGTAACTTAGTAACTTACATTCTTGGTAACGAGTATCGATCCTTCTCTAGCTGTAATGTTTTTCTCCTGGCTTATACTTTTATAAGGACAAGACTAACATCTCGGTATACAGCATCACTTGTACTACCGTTCTCTCTGTCTCGTAATTGGAACTTAAACTTTGCTTGCACTAGTGCCAGAAATGTATACTTGCTATGGTGTTTAAAATAAGTCACTTACCGCACACGGCGAAAGAAGCAGAGGCCGCGATGCTGTTAAAAAATACTCATCTTAGTGTACATGCATATGCACGTATTTTATTGAACCTTACAGCTCGAGATAGGGGATCGTAGGCAATGCGATCTATTTTATGACAATGTTACGAAAGTCACTCTACATTAATGCCAATGTCTTAGGAATAGAATTAACATATACTCGAGTCAATTCTCTTATTTACAATTTTTCGACAGCAAAATCAAATGTCAGGACTCTAATTAAAATTCGGAATACCTCTACCTAAACTCAGTGTTCGTTGGTAACGTAATTATACACAGATAAAGAAATCCAAAATATTACACACAGCGAAATCACACATACAAGCGCTCTAGAAAATTGTACTAAACCGATAATGTAACGAACTAGAAAACATACGTAGAAACACTCTGGGCAAGTGTATTACGTAATAGTAAACTAAATGTATGCTTATGAAGGTTCCTCAGTATGTTATATCACGATACTGATAACTCTTTGTAATTATTTACAATTATGTAAGAACTACGATTACATAGGCAATAAGTTTCACGTCACGATTTCAGAGTTTCACTGCGCTTAGTATGTGGAGTTCACAAACGGCCTTATCATTGTAATAACGAGACGTGTATTTTTGTCAAAATGGTTACTCATTAACGTTAACCTGGAAACCCTTAATGCCAACTTGACAAAACAAGTGTATGTTACAGAGGTCCGACAGTGATGTTTTCTGTTTCAAGTCAGAAACTGTATATATCAGCACTGTAAAGGTGACGTATGAAACAAATTAGAGAAGACCTCGAAGGTATGTAAACAGACGCATGAGGCTTCGAACTCATCCGTTGTTCGTCTGACATCAGAGTACTACAACGGTTCGTGAATCCAACTACGAGTGCTTCTTTATTAAGTAAGTATGTTACGTTGAAATCATCTAGTTATTAAGCTACAGTAGTGAATAGTCTAAACATTAAGTTTTAAGGTTAGGTATAGAATCTCAGGAGCTAGTGCACCGATAAATAAGGTTGGGTTTACCAGCGTGTTAGAAGTACGATACTATAAGAGACTGAGGTGTTTTATTAGATGTATTCATTGTTAACTAACGTTGCTGAGTCGCAGAAAACTCAGTTACATTAAAATACCAATAACTAGAAAATAAGCAACTATAATCGGTCGTACAAACCAGGGAAATAAAAACTTTCTGTGGTCAAGAAATAAAAATATCTCAAAATAGGAATAAAGGCAGTAAATAATAAAAACCAACAAAATTAGAAACAATTAACAAAAATATATGGATAAAAATTTCATTCTATCGTATAAAAGCATGGGGTGCTTTTCTCATACATATCAAGTCATTATATTGTTCACAACAGTTTAAATCATAGAGGTAATAAACAGTAGAGGGCGCATGATGTCACAAAAGTGTGTTTTCAACATGCCTCGAGTGTTTCATATTATTTATAGACGTTTTTCCGACTTAAAGAAGCAACTGAGCTAAATGAAATCAGTGGTGTGGCTTCTAGAATGCTTACAAATCCGTATAGCGTCACTCGATCGATTCAAAACCTAATTGTAAATACATAGCCAACAATTTCTTTTTACGAAAATCAGATGGGTAAAAAAAATGTGTTCTGAGCATTGTTTACATTTGTGATTTTGATATAAGCACCATTACACTGTGTGAAAATTGTGGCATACTCCCCTGAATGTGCGTGTATTCTCATTCTCTGAAGTAAAAACGAACATTATTTGTGATTACTAAGAAATTTCGTCTTCTGTCTTGGTGAAATTTCAAATCTCCGGCGCATATTTCACTGTAGTCATGTGACACGTGTTGAACACACAGACTAGTATATAACTGTTTAGCCCACGCTCCCTTTACCCTATATTTGCTATTAAGATTTAAATAGACCACATTTCTTACCCTGGCGACTCAAAGGTAAAGGTTACCTCTATTTTTTTTGCAACACTGTGGTTAGAGTCTCGTGTATTTTATCTTTGGTGTCAATAGAGAGAAATAATAAACCCAATTATGAAACAGGAACACTTTATTTTATTTTATCAAATACACTATATACCAATACCGGAGAGTTTGAGCGCTTTTGTGAGAATTTCTTATTGTGATAACTCACTAGACCACCAGAGAGTAGCACACTACATTTTATGGTTTTCAGATGTACGATGCCAACATAGAAATTTTGGGGAAAACTTTCTCGATGGGGTATGTTCATTGAATACAGAAAATGAAATATATCAGTACAGTAACATAAATCTTATACAATGCATGTTGAAACAATAAATTGTAATAATTAAGCAAAAATAATACCGAAACATGCATTAGTAGCCCACTATACCGCTAGGTTATTGTTCGCCTTTTTGCTTGTGTAATTAACATAGAAGTGTCCGGTATTAGTTTGTAAGGTATTTGATTTTATTGAGAAACTAAAACAGCAATAGGCTACATGAAAACAAATTATTTGAAACATTTTAGTTTCTCGATTAGGTTTTTATTTTCTCATGATTCTACTTTTACCAATATTCTGTAGATATAATATCTACAACAGTTGACATCGAGGCACACGTGATTACCAGGCAGCCATACCACAACGTCCAACCTAATATTCTGTCAATAAAAAATTTGAACAGTTGAGATCCGTCGAACGAGTGGGCCAGGCGGGCCAGACCGTAACTATCAACACTCCGGGCGTTCAGGAAAGATGTACAGATGTCGCACAGAAGGTGTGTCGTGGGCTGGGGTATAGTCATGCTGAAACCATTGGTTGAACTTGATGGCTAGTGGTCCATTGTCTAGCCAAGCTGGGAAGATGTATTGCAGAAAATTATGGTACGCAATACCGTTGAGCCACCAGGGGAGGAAATGTGGCACATTCAAAATGTTGTGAACAATATCATGACTTCATATGTATGAGAAAACCACCCTACGCTTTTACATGACAAAATGAATTTTTTGATAATTACTATATTCTTATTTAAAACTTAATGAAACTATTTGATAATTTTTCGTGTGTTTTTCTATTAAAGCGTGTATTTCAGTTTTTCAAACTATTAATTTTTTTTTTATTTTTAGTTCGATTGATCGTTAAAGTAATTTTTGAAAGTATTTTAAACCGTATCAATTTTAAGTTGAAACAATTAATATTTTTTTTTTTTGCATTTTCAGTCTTTAAACGAAGTTAAATTTCCGATTAGGTAACTAGGACACTAGACTTTTAGTTATATCATATCCAAAAAAAACACAAAAACGTATATGAGACATGTATTTAACACTCTTAATTGAGGTACAATATGAATATTTTACCATGTTATCTGAGATCTATATCGTAATCTAACCAGTTTATTTAATGCATCATTATTACATGGGACTCTCCGTGTTAACTTTGAGCAATCAAGTTCTTCTATTAGGATACCATCTACAGAATTCTTTATTGACAACGACAACGGAGTCATTAGCGTCCACACATTATTGTGTTTGCATATTAGCTTATTCACCCAGAAAGCAATCTACGCTGTCCTGCACAAAATATAGTTTGATTCGAAACTGTTGGCGTTTCTACAACAGCATGGTAATATGTGGTATACTGCACTGCTCTACATTACAATACACCAGCTACGTGAAAACTAGTTGAATCAAACGAAGTTATTGAATTGTCTTCGTTTCTCGATGTGTGCAAATTTTCAAGTTAATCGGACGTCTGGATTGATAAAATTACGTCGAAATATTCCATACTTTAATAAAAACATTTTATTTTATCATAGTGATACTGGTCAGAATACTTAGATAACATTATATAATTATTGTATTATCACCGTTTCTCGATACATTTGTAACATATCAAGTTAATGGATGGTGGAAATTACTTAATTATATTATTTTTATTTTATCCTGGTGATCCTGGTCAGGATATAAGGATATAGTTTTTTAATTATAGTATTGAAATCTGTCCTCGATATCTTTAAAAAATTTTCAAATTAATACAACATAACGAAGCTGTTAAAAATTACATTGAAAATATCAGCTTTGAAAAAATAATTTTATTTATTTTGGTAGTTCTGGCAAGGATAATAAAATATCTGTCATTGATACGTGTGCTAATTTTCAACCAATTTGGACTTTTAAGTTGGTGGAAATTACTTCGAAAAAGAAAGAACATGCACTGAAAATTTTATTTTATCTTGGTGATCCTGGCCAGGATACTAGGTTAAAGTTATTAAATTATTGTATTGTCATCGGTCCTTGATAAGTTTGCAAATTTTAAACCTTTTCGGACGTCTCCAAGCAGGTGGAAATTTTGTCCAAAGATAAAATAATAAAAGCGTTTTAATGAGATGGCAAAAATAAATAACTTTTGAATTATATATCCAACGTAATTCTCACGTTTTGAGAGGCTGTAACATTTTACTGATTTTCAAATCCTTAATTCTCGAATCTCATAAAGTCCTGAATTTAATATCTAGATATTTACATAAGCTTCGTTCTTATCGAAAAATCTCGATATCTCAATTGGTTTGGAAGATACGGATGATTAATAGGAAACACGTTTTATTTTTTTTGCCGGCTTTCGAGAACTAATATTTAAAAATCCTTGAATTACTTTTTAATCATTTACGTAAACTTCGTGTTAAGGCAAAAACCATCTCAATATCTTAAATAGTTTAGTTAATACGGATGATTAGACGCTAACACGTTTTATTTTTTTACCATCTTTAGAGGATAAATTCTGAAATATCCTGAAATCACTTTTTAGGTATTTATGTAAGCTTCGTTTAAGAGATAAAATCACCTTGATATCTTAAGTGGTTTAGGAGAATCAGAGGAGTTTTTGAAAACTCATTAAACGGCTTTGCACACCCTTAATTTCCGAATTTCGAAAAATCGAACAAATATGGAATATGTGTTTGCTTAGACAATGTTTTAAAGTAAAAATAAAATAAATCTCATCAGGCTGAAGAGTTATCGAGAATTTCGTGAAAACACTTTTTATTTTATCCTTGTGATCCTGGCCAGGATACTAGGATATTTTTTTTTAATTATTGTATTGTCATTGGTCCTTGATAAGTTTGCAAATTTTTAATTTATTCGGACGCCTCTAAATAGGTGGAAATTATGTTTAAAGATTCCGTTACATACATTGATAGATAGATAGATAGATACAACTAAAGCTAATAAAAGCATGTTAAAAATAGGCTCCTTTCGACGACTTTAGATGTGACGTTCCGGGAACTGCTGTCTGTTTACTTTTTCAGGTACACGAAGAATCCGAGAATCTCCCCAGAACGACTGTCGTTGTCGAAGGGAGCTTACAATTACCATCTGTGTTATATTAGTTGAGTTGTATTGCTTACAATCTTTCTGTCGCTGTGTACATTTGAGTTGTCCTCGTTGCTCCGTCCTTGATTGTCGCTTCTTTCATTGTTCTTGTTTTTTTTAATTTAGCCATTTCTGGCTTCCTTTGTTTGTTGGTTTTTGTTGCTAATTTTCACATTATTAGTTTTTAATGTAACTGTGTGTTTAAAAAAATTTGGTAAATTTGTACTGAATAACGTGGTTACTCTGAGAAAGGTTCAGGATCATCTTTCGTCTATGTCATATCTTCAGCTAAGAGAGCATCGTCATACATTAATTTGCCACCTTCCGTAAAAATGAAAACAGCGTCCTATAAATAACGACAATGAATGTTTTAAAGATCTATTTTAGCTAAATTGATTGACGGAAATAGCACCAAGAGAGTATTAAACCAATGCTAGGTAGCTTAAGTAAGGTACGATTTTCTTGCATTACTTTTCCGAAGCCAGTACGATGAATTAGTACCTTTGAAAAGAAGAATCCTGAGACGTCAGCCAATGTTTAACGTCTGGACGAGATTAAAGAAACGGTTTACCTATCAAATACTGAAAGACAAAGAGAAGAACAATCATATCGAATTGTGATTTTGTTCGGTGAAACAATCATCACAGTTAAATTTCATATTTCTCTCGATAATTCTGCTCTCAGAAAACACTGCATTCTGATACAGCGCATATTTGTAAGATACCATGTACACTTAGGCAATCGGCCACGTGTATCCGGAGTGGATTGTGAGTTGTGTTTGGCTGAACACAGGAAATACTTCTCGAGCAATGCACCACCTCGTGCTGATATGCCTCAGCTTGGAAATGATGCGAAAACTCGGGTATTATGTTTCAAGAACATTCAGCAAAATATTAAATTTTTAATCGTTGTGTACTCTAATTTTGAAGCTGCGGTGGTATTTATTCTAACTAGTCAACCTGACCCTGAGAAGGCATTTACGATTACATACCAGAGGCATGATGAATATAGAATCTGTAATTTTGTGCATTTGAAAATGATACCATACGAGTAGCGTTGACGACATATCTGTGTCAGAACATGTATCTATACAGGATCGGATGCACTGAAGCGTTATGTAGAAAATTTGTTCAGACTGGAAAGACGGTAAAGATGACATACAACACTTTATTAACGGTGCTGCCGCTAACGCCTACACAAAATGCAGCATATGTCTTGGCGAACAAATGTTGTCACTGTGGAGAAGCTTCAGCAAAAGCAATGATAAGACGCGTTACCACTGCCACCTAAGTGGAAAATATATTGGTGGGACTTGAAACAATAATAGGCCTAATTTGTTAAGACGATTGTCGAAGAAACTCCCTGTATTTTAGCACAACCTATCATATAACAAAAACTTTAGTTTTTCGGAACTAACGCACGACAGAAAGAATATTAATATTATCCCGCACAACAAAGGAAAACATATTAAGTTTGGAAAATTACCTGGTTACCAGTTCCCCTTTTAAGGTATCGGCAGTTTTCGTTTGACGGCCAGCAGCCTAACGACATAAGCAGAAAATCTGCCAGCAGTAAAATTCTACATCATTATGAAATTATTCAGAACAGATAAGCTTACACTCGTAAGAAGGAAGGGAGTGTTTCCCGAATATACGCAATGATCGAAACAATTCGCATTTTAATTACTTGCGGCCCATTTATCGTGGCTGATTATGTAAATTCGACGCATAATAATTTTCTCAGTTCTGTATTGCCAACGACAATTAGTAAATTAGGGAAGAATAATGTTCTAGAATCACAAAGAATCTAAATATATTTGGAGACCGTTATCTACATGTGTTATACCATGTTACAGCCAATTTTGTTAACTGTGATGTGTGCCGGATGTCTTTAGCGGAAACACAGTTGTTTCTAACGCTAAGCATGCAGTACGCGAAAACGGTGATTTTGTTTACATCCCAAAATAATTACTTTTTTAATTAGCTCGTTTTATGATATTGCATTATTTGTGTAAGTTGATCAGGCCAATAACTTAGGATATTACAACACAATGTAATTGAAATTACTTAGTTGTATATATAATAATAACCAAAAACTTTAAAATTAGCTATTATTGAAGAAAATAAATATTAAATACTAATTTTATAATGTATACGTTTCTGGGGACCAGAGATGTGTAAGAATTCAAAATTATCTAGTAACGAAAATGAACTGATGACATTAATTTTTTTTCATTACAATATACGTTTCTGGGGACGAAGTACATTTCGTAAATTAAATAATCTTATCATTAACAACATTTATGAGTATCATTGTGTTAATTAACCGAGATTTATACCATTTTACAATTTCTTTCGCCTTACTGGAAAAAAATTACAGTGGATACTCATGGCCGTTTTTTGCAGATGTATTTGACAACTGTATCTATGTTGATAAACGATTATTGTATAGAGTCTGTACTGTCGCATAGTTCGTAAGTAGGTCATATAATGGAAGTATTCTTTGATAGTTTTTGCCTTCCTGACTATTGAAGATATTATAACAATTTCATAACGTTTGTCATTCAATCAATCATGTCTCACGTATGCAAGTGCCTTGTGCAATACGATTTAATTCCTTAAAATTTTACGTCGCCCTCTTTAGCTTTCCAAGATCAGTGTATAGACTATTTCTCACCAAATACATATAGGTATGAATTTTCTTACCGCTTTTTTGCCGAAATGTCGTTAAAATTGTCAGACACTTTTATACATGTGCGGCCACTCGGAAAGACTAAAAACTAGTAGACAATTGTTATGTGGCTAATGTTAATTATTTATCATGGTAAACCTACAACTTTAATTTAGAGGATTTTTTTTTCTCGAAAGTATCCCTCGCTCTCTTATTTTGTGGTGTTTAGTCAAATATTGAATTGCCTGCATTTTCGCTAAGATTTTTTACTGTGTTTATGATTGTTTATATTATTATCTGTTGCAACTGGTATTTTTAAGTAGTGCATTCTTCTTGTTTTAAAGGTTTGAACTTTTCACTTAACTGAAAATCTTATGTAGCAGACCAAACTTGAAATAATAGATTTGCTCGTACGGCTTAAGAAAATTACTTTCACGTCTCTAAATATTTTGCTGCACAGCCACTACATTATCTTAAGTCCCAATTGTATAAACGTAGAAAATCTGACTACACGCTTTTTAAAATGTTTCAATTAACGATTTAATGTGTTACTTATTTTTACACGGCATCTCATTTTTGTCTAGAATTCGACTTCTCACACTTTTGGCAATGTTTTCGCGTTTATTCAGGCAACAATTCAACAAGGCGAAGTACCTGTTTTCTATACACACTGAAGACACTGGTAAAAGCTTAATTTTACACAGCGTTATGCTAGTAATCCTCTTCAAAGGAGTATTTAAAAGTTTTCATTCTGACATTTTGCTCTTTCTTCGCTGATCGTCTCTTCAACGAAAGGTTTTTTTTTTCGGTAAATCTCTGGATGGCACTACGTTTGAAATCCTTGTACGAACGCAGCATGGGAATAATCTTCTTTTATCTTCCCTTGTCATTTCGAAATGTTTCCTCTGTTATTAAAAGAGAAATGACACGGTTGTGTTGCTGGATGTACTCGATTATTATACTCAGAAATATCTTTGCGTAATATTTAACAAAAAATTCTGTACCAGCACTCTTGTCCATTGTGGGTAGTATATTCGACACGTCTACCAACACTGAAATTATTTTTTTTAATGTGTCCTTTTAAGTTAAAAATTGGATTTCATAAATAAAACTAAATCTAATCAAATATACGGTGGACCATTTCTAGAGTAAATGCATTTAAATTCTGAATTAAATAGGTACTTATTTGTATATTGGGTGTGACTGTAAATTTTTAATGATCGTCTCGAATTTCCTAATGTTACAAATACATTTGCAGTCATATTTCGCAGTTTTTGGGTATTATTTGTGACAGACACAAACTTTTCATTTTGTCATGCGTAGTCTCGTTTCATTTAGCACAAACACATGTGAACAATATTGACCAAAATTTATTATTTTCAAGTGAATTCAAAGAGGTCTTCACTTTATGAATTAATTGATAGCGTTTAACTACATATCTTATCTAAGAATATATAATAGTTCTGCCTGAGTTTTTCTCCTAGTTTCGCAGTAACAGGGAACGAATGCAGCCCAAGAAAAATATTTTTACGAATATAACATTCCCATAATTATATTTCCGTAAAGCAAGTTATACGCCTTGCCTTAGCAGGTCAAAATAAACTACATATTGTCTTTATAGGCTGCTGTACGTTGAAGTGGTTAATTTTAAAGAATTTCATGTCAACAATAGTATTGAAATTACTGTTTAATCAAGCGTTAACGTTTACGTATTTACGTTTACGTATTTAGGCGAATACGTAACTATTAATGTCTTAAACTTTTATGCTTAAATTAATATGTGGCAGATGTTAAAGTCTTAGAGCAAGCATAAACAACTTCAGCTACAAATGTGTTTACTTTGCATGTTTCCGCCGTGTAAACTATTTTTTTCCGGAATCAATATTATTTTCAGAAGAAAAAAACTTCAAGCTTACCTTCGTAGGCATTGTGACTGCGTTTCATTAACCACTTGTGAATGGTTTTCATCAATTTTACTTGATAACATGTTAAATTTAGCTATACTGACACACATTCTCACTACACTAACTGCTAAAGTTACTTATTCAATATGATTGAAAATGGTGAATTATTTCCTCAAAATAATTATTAAAATGGTACACACAAATGCCTATGTTCACACATGTTGATGTTTGCAACTGATACTATGCGCATGCAAATTTTGTAGGAATCTGAAAAAACACGTTAACGGAAAAAGCAAGCAAAAATTGCTAGGTATTTTGTTTCCAGATTCTGCTAGAATTAATCATGAATTTTATCTATTTAATACGCTCATGTTGAAAACTTAAAACTGTAGCACAGTCAGCTCACAAATTCTGGCGGGAATACGTTTATAATTTTTGACGTTATATGATCTTCTATTAGCGTAAGTAATTGTTTCGTACACGGATTTTTCATAAATTAAAAGTTGATACTAATCATCCATTAAAGAATACCTATAAGACTAAAAATATAATTACATCTCATGGTTTACTGACTCTTCGAAAGTATGCTATAAATGCTAAACAAAATAAAGGTAGTTGTTTTAAAATTATTACTGCGATAATGTACGCTATAAATGTATAATGGCCTACGGTAGCTATTTAAAAATATGTTAAAATATATTTTAATTTAAAAGAAAAATCTTGCGTTCTAAGTTATGCATTTATGAGAGTTTTGGGAAATTCGTTTCAGAAGTTAACGCATTTTTCAGGGTTTTGTACACATCGAAACTCAGCAACAATACCAAAAAACACATACGCACAGTCAAATATATTAACTCTAAAGTCTTACTTTAGATGAAAATACACACCAGAAGTCCTACAGTCAATTTCTGATTTCTTTTTTAAATACACGTTACAAAGTAATACAGTTGTCACAAACGGAATGTCCTAATTTTTAAATGCGTTTGTTGAGTTTTTAGTACTAAAAGCAGCGCAGATTTGTTGCCAAAGTTTATAGCCAATATGAATGCTACAACTACTGTATAAGACGTATTTACAGTTTTTCGTGTTTATTTACGAAAATGTGATGTTCAATACAATAATTCAACTGAATTTATTAATTTAATTAGGATGTTCCTGGGGAAAATTATCTTATTTTCTAAACGTTCAAAAAAATTTTTTCTCGTAGAATGGTTATGAGAAGAAAACTCTCTAAATGTAGGTTACGTAAAATGGAGACTAACTAAATTATTCGCCTACTTTCCGAACGGATATCACCTTCCTGTCTGTGTGTCAGTGTTTAGATGTCCGTGTGTGTGTCAGTGTGAGTCTATGTATGTGTGTCCCGTACTAAGAACTATTGAACCAATCAATCGAATTTCATCAAACTTTGTAAAGATGTCGTACTTAGTAACTTGATGCATATACTACGTTAATAGTAACAACTCAATCCTGATTGAACTAGGAGTGTACTGAAGAATCTTGATTCAAAGTTTACTTTAAATACCTTTCTACTCGAGTGAAGTGGGAGTTGAGTGAGTAATCGCGTCCAGCCGGCGAGGTCGACTGGACTGTAGAATCTGGATTGAAACGTTTACTTTAACCTACCGGACTGAACTGAACGAAGATGAAGCGGTTGCAATATTGAATCGTTTCTTTGGTTGTGTTAGATATTAGAATCGTCCTGCGCGTGTTGAATAAAATTGTTTTATGCTATAAAATTAATGGGAAAAGCAAATTAAATAATAATAAATATTCCGACGAATACATTCAAACAAAATATCTGACAAATATTCGCCTCTTGGTTTTTGATAGTCATTTGTTCTGTATTTCAATTTTTCGCTTACAACTCTACACACGGATTCAGTCCATGTTTACATTTCAAACTGGATCGAAAATTTTACGGTAAACACGTTCAACTCGACGTTCACTTTAGGTTCGTTCCATGTCGAATCTAGTACATGTTTAGTCCAGTGCGGAGTTTTATCATAAGAGCAAAAATAGTTTTAAAAATGCTACCGTTTCTTATATTTTTAACATAGTATGACATGTATGAGGAAATACTTTTCCGAATTTCATGAAACTTAGTACATACATAAAGCTTGGTTTACTGTAGTGTATTTCAATCATAGTATGATCAAGTAATTGATATGGTGAAAATTTTTATATTTTTAATATAGTATTACGTATCTTAGAAAAATATTTTTTCAGTATTTTATTAAACTTGGTACATACATACTGCATACAAAGCTGATTTGACTTTTGTTAATTTCGTTCATCCTATGTTCGAATTACTGTAGTTGTTGTCGGACACTTTATATTTTTAGCATAGTATAATATGTTTGAGGAAATATTTTTCCGAATTTAATAAACGTAGTACACTTATACCACGTATTAAGTTGACTTTACTTTTGTGTATTTCTATAACCCAATGTTAATTTTTTAAAATGAACGGCCATTTTCATACTTATGCATAGTGTGACATAATTGAGTAAATATATTTTTAGAATTTCATAAAATTTAGTACACAATCACTACAAACAAAACGGACACTATACTTTTTTTGCATTTAATCACAATACGTTAGTGGTTTCAGAATGGCAGTAATTATTTTAATTTTTAGCACAGTATTTAATATCTTATGAAATATATTACAGAATTTCATTAAAGTTAATACACATTTACAACACACATAGCTGACCTAACTTTTGTGTATTTCAATCGCGCTTTATTTGTGTTTTCAAACTGGCGGCCATGTTTATATTCTAAGCATAGTATCACATGTTTGAGGAAATATTTCTTACTTCAGAATTTCATAATATTTGGTTAGCCGACTCTACATTAATGTATTTCAATCAGACTATATTTATGATTTAAAAAAAAACTGCCATACGTTTATATTTTCAGCATAACATGGCATATCTTAAAACATATTTTTCAGAATTTTATCAAACTTGGTGCACATATACTGCATATTTTATTTGCGTGTATTTCGTTTATCATGTGTTCATATTTGCATAATGATGAACATTTAATATATTTATCATAACATGACATATTTGGCGAAATACTTTGCCGAAGTTCAGTAATATTGATATAAATTTACTACCTAGTAAATTGATTTTACTGTTGTGTATTTCGTTCATCCTGTATTCAAATTTTGAAAATGGTGGTGATTTTTCAATATTTAGCATATTTTGTTATATCTCGAGAGAAACTTTTCTAAAATTTAATATTTTTTAGTACAGATGTTTTAACTACTAAGCTGACTTAACTTTTGCATGTTTTATTTATCCTGGGTTTATATTTCCATAAATGCGGTCCTTTTTTTGTTTATCTTAACAAAGAAAATTTTTTTTCCGATTTTTAACAATATTGGTACACATATAAAGCTTGGTAAATTGATATGACATTTCGTTGCGTTCTTGTTCCCTTTATACTCATATTTTACAACGGCAGTTATTATTATATAATTATAATAATTTGACATATCTCTGGTATTTTGTCGAATATTATTAAACTTAGTATACACATACAACTTAGTATACTGACTTTACTTTTGGTATTTTTCAATGATGTGTTAATATTTTTATAATGGCGATGACTTTGATATTTTTAGCATTTTATGACATATTTCAAGAAATACTTTTCCCAAGTTTAATAGACTTGGAATGCATATTATTCTTACTTAATTGACTGGACTTATGTGTATTACGTCTATTCTTTGGTCATATTTTGAAAGCAGTGGGCATTTCTTATTTAAAGGATAGATTGTAATGACATCTCAGGAAACGTTTTCCCGAATTTTATCAAACTGGGTTCGTTTGAAGTAGTCAAAGAAGTCAAAGAAGTCAAATTGGGTAAACTTAAGTGTACTTCGTTTATCGTATCTCTAAATTAATATTATTATTACTTAGTATGCCTATATGTACAAAACCGATTTTATAATTCAGGGTTAATTTCCTCCCTCTTAGAGGAAAGTTGGCTTAAAAGTTATGCTGGTAACTTCTTGTTTTTTCCCCAATTTATAATTGAATTATATTTCAAATAAACCTAACATCTTTAATTTTATAGTTATGTGTTTTACTATAATTTCCAACAGGTTATTCGTTGTTATAATCGTGCCAGAAATTGTGATTCGTAAAACGTTTGCGTATAGCTAATGAATTCTGTGAAGAAAAGATTAAGTAATGGGATGATCTACATGCTAAATATTTTAATTTATCTCCATAACAACGCTCTATTGTATGTGTGGGGATATGTTCGCGTCTCCAAAATTTCTACGTCATTTTTACTATGTGACAAGTTTCAAGCTTTTTCAAGACTAGATAGAGTTAATTAAATTTCGTTAACATTAGTACTTGAAGGAAATTCTCGGGCATTTGATATGCCAAGTATAGGATTGCAATATATTCTCCCCTCTGCTGTCGAGTGAAACTTGGGTGCCTCATGGTAAGCTTCTCTCCAGCCCCAGTCTTCGTACGTATCTCCCTCTTTCTCACAGGCAATTCTCCTTGAACTTAACCCCCTCTCCCCTTCCGCTACCCAAGCAGGGCGTGCACAACTTGTGCTCAACAATTCAGATAACTGGATGCTCGAGTTTCAACTGGATAAACACTTCATGAAGGCGCGCACACCTCAAACAAGTCTCGTGTTTAATAGCGTAGCCATACCAACACGAAGACACTCTGTTGACATCAATGAAAATTAACTCCGATTGTTTGAGGCACGGTGGTGGTACATATTTTTTTGCTGCCACGTTCGCACATGCAACAGAACTCCGCCTTGACGCGTCGTTGCCGTGTCGTCAGGAGAGCTGAGGTTTAAACAATGATGTCGTGCTGGAGTTGTAGTTTCCAACAAGCTATGGATACTGTGTTCCCGTTTGTTTCCTTAGGATAAAGATGTATTTAGTCACACATGTATTACGATGTACAACATTTCCGAATTTCAATCTACTCTTTGCAGTGGTAAAGGAAATTTTTCTCCGAAAGGCCTTTTGTTAATTAGGAATCATATACGTATTACTTTCGACAACAAAATGTTTTAATTAAAGTTAATTGTAATTGTTGATGAAGGAAAATACATCTCAACAACTGTCGTTTACACTAACTACACTTACTTTGTAAAATTAAATTAAAATTAAATATTTGAGAGACTTTACAAACTGCTCCATTTTACTGTAACATGTTAACATTTTAAATGATTGGATTTACCTATATATTTTTAAAAATTTCAACAATTTATTAAGTTCTGTTTCCGTTTTAAATATATTAATTTCTTGCAAAATGTTAAGAAACTGTAAACTATTATTGTCACCTTCGACTTAACTTCATTACTTTAAATTCAGAAAATATTTCTGCTATTGAAAAAATAATATTAATACATATATGGTTTGAAATTATCTCTAATCTATGTAATTTAATTTTTTTTCAATATGGAGTCATATAGAGTTCAAACTTCATATAATATTTAATATTAGATTAAGAATTCTAGAATTTCTTACTTCTCTGCAGTTCTGCGCAAATAACGGCAAATTACTGCTTTCCATAGTTTGTGAGATAACGTGGTTTATCTATTTCTCAGAGAATGTAACAAAAAAGTTGTCCACTAGCAGAAACGTATATTTATAAAATTAGTTCCGTTAGATTATGTTATTTTTTAAATAACAGAATTGTTCAGTAAAGTAGTTACAAAATTTACTCTCACTGTGCTCAAAGATTTTTATTATTTCAATACCTGAAAATCTCACTTAAATAAATGTACGTATTTTGCGTTAAACAATAAGCACAATCACAGTTGTAATATACATATATAATTTATATAAATAAACTGAATTAGTATCTTGACATTGCCTAGCTGCGTACATTAAAGAAGAATCAAAGCAAATAAATAAAACCGAAAATATTTTCTATTAATATTTGAATAAAATTGGTAAATCAACAAATGAATAAAGCTTAATTGACGGCTCTGGCCAGCAAGTTAAATGTATGCTTTTTAAGACTTTTTACGAACAAATGAAAAATATTCTAGTTAAATGTTTGAATGAAAACGCGATATTTCTCCAAATACACGGAAGAAAGTAAAAACATTTTGTTGAGATCTTAGAACGATACCTGCAATGGGCTACTCTTATAAACTAATTATGTGTTTTGGACATACGTCATTGCGAGCAAATGTTACCGAGTCGCAGAAAAACCCGCAATAAAAATACTGTATTAGCTGTTGTCAATGAACATATAACATAGCCCTACATATAATTCCAGACAGGAATAAATTCTTATCCAAGAACACGACAAAAAAAGAAAGAAATAAATGGCAAAGATAAATTTAGTAACGTTGCATCAAGAAACACTACACACAAATAACCAAAGAAGAAAAATTAAATTAAACAACAAAATAAACTGAATGTAAAATGCCGACACAAATGGCCGAGGTCACAAACGACAAAAGACCCGAATGGACGTGAACACAGATGAGAGAACAAAAGAAATAAAACGATAACGAATGCAACGTTTCGAGAACTGACAACTGGTCCCGTCTTCAGACGTACGTACATACTGAGGAACTCCAGCAGACTTACTGTGAATTCTGGGAAAACAAAGGGGTTTTATATGGGAAACATGCCTGCTTATAGCTCAGTCATTGACAGTGCTGCTGCCTACTGAATGTTCGCAGAGTTTGTAATAGATTTACACTGAGAAAAAAATTTTTTTTTGAATCAACCAAATAATTTGTTTGTATAGGGGCAACGAAATATTTGCTTGCTCGTACCTAATTATTTTGTTCCCTCGATTTGTTTGAGGCAAATAACTGAATTTTTTAGCAGTACCAAATATTTAGCTGGTCAGAAAAATTTTTCTTTGGACATATCAAATATGCACATGCAATATTTTAAGAACTAAAATATTTTATTTCATAAACTAAAAAAATTCTGACATTTTAAGACCTAAATAAATTACAATCGGCCCGGGATTTTATCCATTATCCCTTTACTTGCCTCTTTCATGACTTAACCAACAAAGCTACGAGTGCATCTATGATAGCGAGATGGTTATTTGTATAGGAATAGTTGGGCCTAATATTATATTACGATTTTATTGCTTTATTTTCGAACATGTTTGTCTTCCGTCTGCGAGAAGGTAAACGACGTCAAATAATACTACTAAATGATTGCCGTGCACCGCTGCACAATGAACGAGACGTGCAGCTGCGGTGTTTTTCAAGTTTATAGCATTTTCTTTTGTGATCGATCAAATTAACCACTTTGAAATGGTTATAGCTAAAATTAAGATACTTGAATTATGCTGATTTACAGTTTAGACGTCCTACTTGTCGCACAAGCTTATATTTTGAAATTTGAGGTATACGGCGTTCGCCATCTTGTCGCTTACGCACGCCAGCATGCCACCTTCCAGAAGTCAACTAAATGGATTTAGTATCGCCAACAAAATCATTCAGTCCATCGAAAAAAAATTGTTGGTTCAAAGCACAAAACTTATAACTAACAATATGATTTTGTTGACAAGTTGTAACAAGTTGTTTGTTTACAAAATATATATATTCGACGTCCTTTAGTAACCTAATATACGTTTGGCACCAACAAAGTGCGTTTAAATGAATAATTTGGTCGAGGTAAATAATTAAATTAGTTTGGAGGACTCCAAGCTTGGTCTTACCAACAAAATATTGTTTAGCTGAAGCAAACATTACCCTAACAAATATATTTAGTATAATGAAACAATTCTTTCTCTCAGTGTATGTAGAGTGAATATTCAATCACTATAAACTGTTTTAGTAAAAAAATTGTTATAAAGCTATATTATGCAATATTGATCGCATTTTAAAATTATTTATTTATTTTTTTAGTTATAAGAATTCGGACTTTTCTTTCTTAAATTATTTGTTGGCTGATTTCTTTACTATTGTTGACAATAATAGCCACTTATTTTATAATTTGGTTTGCTTTCAGTGCAACTGGAGTGGCAGCTTCTTCAGTATTCCCTGTTTTCACAAATGTGTCTGGCCAGTCTGGGTTTTTCAGTTTCGTCTTTCTTAACATTATTGTATGTTTTTTTAAATGCGCGTGGTGAGAAGCCTGCCAGTTTCTCTAATGTATACATTTACAAACTTCCAATTCACAAGGGATTTTACAAACATAGTTTTCAGTTTTTGTGTACTTGGTTTTACCTAATTCGTAATGTGTGTGATTGTGAAAGTTGACCGAAAAGCGGTTTGTAGTTAGTACTCATCACCAAGTCGCCGTAGTTTTTCAGAGAATCCTTGCACATGTGTGATAACCAATGTTCCTGCCTGTTTCTTGGCTGATTACTTTGAACTTAATTACATTTTACTGTTGTTCATGAGTTGGTATATAGTGCTACTATGATAGCCGTTCGACAGAATGTTAATTTTTTAGGTGATTTGCCACATCAGTATTTGTGGTTTCGGCACTGCATATTACAGTACATTAGCGCTTATTTACAAAGCGTGGGACTCGTGTCACGGATTGCTGTAGTTTCATTTAAACTTTCATTCCGAGGCAGTTACATAATTAGGGCCTACCTCAGTGTCTATTATTGTCTCTCAGTGCCGCACTGTACAAGTTAAGGATTATCCTAATATCTCAACAATAAGTGATATACCAAGTATGTGTTCGAGCTTGTGTGTAGCTATGTGAAAGAGAAAAAAATAAAGAATTATGGAACAACTACGTTTAATTTTGGATGCTACCATTGAACTCGTCATTAAGTTTTGGAATACAGTTATACCTCCTACCATTAATTGATGAATCTGAAAGGTAACGGTTATAAAATCAAGAAATTAAATACATATTTGTGTTTCCGTACCTGTTCGGAAGAGGAAATAGCTGTGCTCCGTTCAATTCACCTCTCTTTGAATACTTGACTCAGGTAAGAAGGGCAGGGTGACCGATCCTACCTCCTGTCACGTCCTGGATGAAAGTATTATGACGTCTTACGAGAGTCTAAATTTTACGAAAAGGCAGCCAGTGATAGTGACGTTCTGTGCTAGTTATTTGTTTCTGACGTCACAATGTGGGGAAGTGAATTTAACAACAGCAAATTTGAGGTGATTTTATTGCTTGTGCTAAAAATTGCAGAAGCCGATATTCTCTCTCTCACATACATTTATATATATATATATATATATATATTAATATTAACTATAAAACACATTTCTACACATTGAATCAACGGGAACTGTTACTGCCAGTAGATTTTTTTACAAATCAGTTACTTTCATCGGTGTCAAGTTACTAAAATTTTATTGCATTTTTGAAAAATATTTTGGCACTTTTTGCATATGCACCTCTAATAGAGTTGGTATTCAAATGGTTAAATCAATCAACTACGCATCGACACTTCAAGGTTTAAAACGATTGGATATCTTCTATTAAAATTACATCAATAACACGCTCTTTGAATATGTCCCGGATAGGGTGGGGATTAAAATTGGACCATATAAACCCTGGCATGGGGCGATAAAGGTGTTACTCGGCTCCAATAACAGTTAAACTATGTATACGGGATACTATTCTGTATTTGCCCTCATGATCTAGAGGTTTACGGAGATAAGAATAAATAAAGTGTGCATCGAGTAAAAAAATTATTTGTATAACTAATGCCCTGTTATCTGTGTATTTATGAACTACGTAGTTTATATTAAATATAATTGCCTTTATATTGGCGTCTATTAGCCACGTTATTTAATTACCTGAAATTAATATGTTACGTCAACAAGGCTTCTACAGTTGTATTGTGGTATATTTTGGTGTTTCCAAAACCACTTAAACGTATTTGCGAAATGGAAATAGTTTTTCCATGGCCTAATGTCCTTGTTCAAGTACTGCGAAATGAAATTTTGGTAGTTTTTAGAGTCATTTATTGTTTTCTAACATATTGTAATATTGCGATGGTCTGCTACTTAAGTCAAATGCTGTAACTTTATGTGCTATGGTATTTTAACAACGAATAAATATTTCTTCTGAAATCCTGTCTTTCTTTGGACAACGTGACCTAGTACTCAATTAGCTAAAATTTGAAAACTGCTTTTTTGTTTTTTAGTTTGTCAACATTAGTGGTTAATGGTTCTGTTTTGTTTTGGGCAACTAAGTGGTGGTTAGGCATGGAGGAATGGCTGCCATCCCACAGAAGGTATCATCCGTAAAAATATTTTTTTGAGAACAGAAAAAAATATAAGGTAACAGTTTAACAATAAAAAAACTATAGAGTATATTGTCGTAGGTGACCGTAAACAAACATAAAAAACTGAACAAGCAAATGTTATTAACTCTAACACTACAACTATTCACATTTTGTACCATTCGCTACAACAAACACAGTACACCGTCTTGACAGTTCTGCCGGTTGGCGTACGAAAATTCCTGCAGTGGTTTGTAGAGGCAGTTGCTACTAATTCAACTTAGATTGTTAACGTCAAAGAAAAATCCTGTGTGAGTTTACAGGTATTTACAGCACCTTGTGCTATAAAGGAATAATAATATTTTACTGTTCTCTGCATAACCTGCAACGTGACTAAATGCTTCAAATGTTTACTAAGGGACCATGTGCATATATGTGTATGCACACACTCATCTACACACATAAATACATACACAAAGATATGTGCATATGCGCACACTTGCGTATAAAATGTTTCTGTATTGGTTTATTCTTTTGTGTTTTTTTCACGCAGGTATTCTTATACGTGGTTTCAGTCACATAAAATATTATCCAAAAAAAACTAGTTATATATCTCATTGTGAACAATACATTTCCAAAATTACACTGAAATCCAGATTTTTAATTATTACCACATAAATCAACAAACATTTTGGAAAGAAATTGTCCTGTTCAGATTATAAATTTTTTAAGATAAGTAATTACTTAATGAAGTCTTTCGTTGTAATTGAAAATTCTGTTAAACAATCAAAATAACTAAATTTTATGGATGTTCATAACTAGGGAAAAAGTTAATCAATGTGGTTTTAAAAGATTAGTGTTATAGATGACAGACTGATACTTTCAAAATGAATGCCAGTTATATACGTCTTAGAGCTGCATGTAAATGCGAATTTCATAAAAACGTCTCAAGAAATTTCGAACATAATAACGTGTTTTAACCAAAATTGTCAGTTCTAAAAAAATACGATAGAGGCCTATGTTAAAATAAAATTTTTTAACAAATTTTGTGTTACCTTTGTTATTGACTCTCGCCACTATAATTGGTAATCATTCAGCGTAGATAGAGTTATTGCTGTACATTTTACAGACAAAATAAGAACATTTATATAGTTTTCTACACTACACATAAAATATTACAATTACATTAAATTCATAATATATAATAATACGAAATATATTTATTTGCCTTGTAGTATTGCATTAATATATATATATATATATATATATATATATATATATATATATATATATATATATAATGTATAACGTACTAACTTAATACGTAATTAATGAAACAACAAGAACTATGCATATATAATTTAATAATAATACAATATTAATTTTAACAATTGGCAAAAATAAACTGTTAAAATTATATGTAGGGAAAATTCTTCATTCTTTCTAACCATTATAAAATTAACGCATTAAAAATAACACAAAATAGCGAAGAATTAATATTTATTCCTCTAGAGAAAGTAACTTCCTGAAGTAAAAAAAACTGTGGAATTGTGTGAAAAACAGAAGAGCGAAAGACTGCTCCCTAAAGAATATACCCCAGGATGGCGCGAACTTTATGCCAGACAATGACTTAGAGAAAAAACATATAAAAGTAAAAGACACCAACAAAAAGTTGTGTAATAAAATCTTATTGAAGAGTCAACAATGAAATGAGAGGGTGGTTTCTGTGGCGCAGATGAGAGGGAGGAAGAGCAAGCGACGTTCTTGAATTACATGTGAGAAATACTGCACAAAGCCATGCAAGTTAACCTCTGACCTCAACATCGGCCTAAAGGTAAAATCTGTCCGCAGTTATTACAAAATACCTAGACGAGATAGTAGTTTGTATGTTAGATGACGCAAACATTTAACTTAATAACCAAATATGTTAAGAATAACAATTTAATAGTAGAAACATACATCATATCATTGTCAGCTATTATTAAGTGATGTCTGCATTTACTATAATATAGTTTTTCTTTGTACAATTTTAAATTACTACTGCTATGGACAGTGTTAGCGCAAACGCTATTAAAGAAATGCTAGAAACTAATTTTGTTTTCATTTTAAAACTATACTAATGTTTGCAAAACATACTTGTAGACATATGAAAATTTTGATCACATTTATATAATGTAGTGAAATGTTAGCGAGATAAATAAATTCGTATAGTTAGAGATATTGTATGAAGCAAGTTACTAAAAGTGACGTAGAGCCGAATATCAAAGTTTTCTTTAACACAGGAAATGTTGAATTTTATTTTTCGGTTTTGATTTACTATCAGACAATAAATGAGTTTCGGTAATCAAATATATAAAATAGTCACGAAATATGACATTAAAAATATTCTTAAAAATATAACCCAAACTTTAAGTTTATTAGTTAAGAAATAAAAATTTTTTTATTGCAGTAAGAGTGTACAGAGCATGTTTATTTAAAAGTTTTTAACACAACATTCATTACTGATTTACTATATTGATATTTGCGACAGTCTTGCACGTAGTTTATGTTTCCTCTAGTATTTTCTCTTTTCAACAACCATTTACCAAAATTTCAGTTTTTGCTCATAAACAAGGAGAGAAAGATAAATAAAAGCAGGCGTAAAAGCAAGGCGGACGAAGGGCGCAAGGAAAGGAGAGTCGTATCTGCCTTAAGACTTTATGAATTGCCCACACTCTAAGAAGAGTGCAAAGTTTGTAATATGTTGCAGTAGTTACGACGAGGAAATCAGGGGTGCTACGCGCAGTTCTGCTTCCACCTGAATATTCCTGACAATGCGTATTTCATTTCAAATTCTCCTACGATTCGGAATAAGATAATTTGCAAGGTTAAGACAAACATTATGACCAATAATATGTTACTCCTGTAGGAAAATAGTTAGTTCCCGAACGAATATTGTTGTCTGTTTTATTAAACGTATATCAGTGATTACTGAAGCGATAAATAAATAAATAAATATATATATATATATAGCCTATATATACATATAATAGTAATTTTTCGTAATAAAAATAAAACTTTCTTGGCATTTCAGTTCTATTCTACTAAAAGTGGATATATATATATATATATATATATATATGCAAATTAAACCTTCGTTTTATTACTAGATATATGTGTTAATATTATCAGAATAATTGTTTAAGTATGAGTTCTTTTTGTAAAAGCAATCCAATTTAAAGAACAATGCTTGAAGGGCAAGTAGATTAATCACTCTTTTGTTTGCACATTTTATACCGCTTCTTAAGAAAACAAAACAGCAGAATATGAAGATGGTCTGAAGTTAGTGATTTTGAACGCTGAAATACCTAGAAAGTGAGTACGTTTATTGTCTACATTGACTTTAAAAATATGAGCGTATATTATGAAACGTATCAAATTAATTTACGAAATTGTATTTTGATATTCTCTTCATTGTCTGCAGACAATATAAGTACCATCAAGGAATGAGGCTGGATGCCTTGCAAGCTTGAGGGCTAGATTTTCTCATGTGTGAGAAAACCGGCGAAAGTTGCTGATGAAACATTTTCTGAATAAGGGACAATGGCGATTCCTGTTTCAGAGTTTTGTCGCTGTATTTAAATTACCACATTTTCGTGTGTTAATTGAACCTTTTTCAGAGTTTTATTTGCAATTATGACAATTTCATAAGGGAAATAATTAGGCTAATGTGTCGTAGTTAAGTAAATGTAAATAATTTTGTGACTTATTGTAAACTTAACAAAGAAGTTGATAAAACGTGCTCACTATTATATACACGAAATTTTTGTATCAAAATAAGTGGCTTGCGTGGAGAAATGTATCGCTTATTAATTTACTGTGTTTATTACTATGCCACGTTTATAACATGATAAAGGAAATGAAATTTTTACAATGCGATATATTTTAACAATTCCTAACTTTATTAATTATCGTACCACCAAGAAATCTCTATATACAAGGTTTATAAAAGCCGTGCTAACAAAGTTCAGTAATGTGCAGAAAATATATTAGTCTTTCACAGAATGTATATATTCAACAGTAATTTACATACACTTGTAGGTGTGGCGGGCATAATATTTTTCTTAGCTCTGTTGGCTGAATCTGAGGCATATTTGAAACCCTTAATTTTTATGACAAAGTGCAAACGCATAAATATTATATATATATATATATATATATATATATGAACTTGTCTCACTAATATATATATATATATATATATATATTGTAGTATTATGTAGTGAGACAAGTTCAGATATCAGTTTTGTCAGTTCCTATCCTATTCTATGACTTATTAAATAAAATACTGATACAAAATTACGTAAATTTTAATCTAAAATTATTTAAATATATTTTTATATATTCAAATATAAATAGTGTAATCCTTCACTTTTCCGTTCTGTAACATAATACTTTCATCGTAAAACTAAAGAAAATAGAGTTTATGATATACAAAATGAAATAATTAGTAAATTTTATTTGCATGCGTGACTGATTTTAATTATTTCAGTTACTGAGTATTATAAATCTCGTCTCTAACTTCTTCATTCAACAAAAAATATGTATGCATCATTACAGTTTAAGCCTTTCATCCATATTACAAACGAATGAACTACTACCGCTCTGTCTCCAGCACTAAACATTGCCGCTCACTTCTCATCAACTTTCATCCGGTTCTCGCTTACAGCTACCCTGATTCATGAGCACCACGTCTTTGATCAAGTCACACTGGTTTAAGGGCTTGTTCCCGAATTTTTTTCAGACTGCTGCCAATGACTCAAATATTTTTTAATCAAAAGTTTTGAAAAAAATTTAGTCATTGTGCAATCAAACCATGCACAATACTGTGGACGCGTTTTTTAAAATAATGTATCATTCGCCAGCAAAAAAAAAATCCTTCATTTTTGCTTATTTATACGACGAAAAACGTGGTAATTTGGGTAATGAAATATAAAAAACCGTTCAGTATAATTCTACAAAAAAATTCAGCTACAAATTATAACATAGGCCTAAAAGTGTCAAAACTGTGCAGCAAAATTTTGATATGAGTATTAGGTAGCAATAAAAATTATTTTCGAAATCACTGCAAAACTCCGTAACAATGCCTTAACCGTGGCCACTCCACTGCGTTCTAGCATCGGCTAAACTCTAATCACATATGTATGATCCAATGTTATCCCGAAAATATAATTATTTGCTAGTCCAAGAACGGTGACAAATTCCGGCCGCAATTGAAGTTTCAAAAATAGATAGAATTATTTGGATTGCCTTAACTAATGTGATTATAATTGTACTAGTGGAAATTCGCTTCCAAGCCTGTTAGACGCATGGCTTCACAAAGAATCGATAATAATTAGAGATGGTGAAATTTCGCGAATTCAATGACCTACGTGTTATAATCAGATATCTTATGCATGCTCAAGCCTCGTCTATTAGTTCATTGTCTGCTGTTACACTGAGTAGCAGCTAGTTAACAAATGGTCGGAACTTGAGTATGCTTAGGATATTTGATTCTAACACGCAGATCATTGAATTCGCGAAATTTCACCATCTCTAATAATAATAATTAAGCGTGAACATTTGAGGGTAGGACAGAGTGTTTTACAGCCCTGTAACAACGAAATCTTAAGAGCTGATGATGGTGTAATGAGGTGAATGGACAATACATCAGACATGCTGAGACATGATTCGAACCCAGTCCGGTGCCTAACCACCTATGCTACGGAGGGTAGCAGGCTTGAAGAGAATGGTTTTTTTGGAGGGGGCAGGGCCTTGTCAGACTTTCAAAATCCTCGCCTGCCATCTTGGCGATCCGAGTTCAAATCCCACTGATGTCATCCTGGTTTTGACGCACGTTTCTACTTGTGGGTGACTTTTCTTGTGATACTCTTGTTCTTCCTCTTCATTTTTCTTTTCGCAGACGCCCCTTGCTGATATCATTTCATCATCAATAGCGCTCAAGTGTTTGATGTCCCGAACACAGTATATCCACATAATTTTTTATGGCTGGGAAGTACCTCTCTCTTAAAAGTGTTTTTAGAATTGGACGCAAATTAGAAGGTTTCTCTGCTTGTGATCAATTTTGTAAAAAATTTTTATGTGTGTTCGATTCTTTTTTGTTATTTGAATATTTTCGTAATTATATTGAAATTTTATTTTCGTTAGTGCCAGCCGTTATTTTACTTGGAGATAATTTTGGAACAAAAATACAGTATCAAAATAATTCTGAGAAAATTCAATTTAAATATCGTAATGATGTAACTGTAGCAAGTATCTTGTTTCTTTACTAAAGTTAAGAAATTGTTATATTTGTTATATCTTAGTCTTCGTATTGTTTTTCCCAGCAATCAAGTATAAACAGTTTTCTTTACTTCCGAATTCATGTACTGAAAAACATAGTAACATTTGCATATTAATAAAGATAATTTTTATTAATTTTTTAGTTTCGGTTTTCATAACAACATTGATTTTTTTATTATTTAAATGGGTTTTCTTCAAAATAGTTCTTGCCTTTTATCAACAAATGTTTAACATCTTCATTCTTTCGTCCTGTTCTTCTGAACACACAACATAATTGCATTTTCCTTCCATGTACTTATGAACACATCACGGAATTGCTATTTTTTAAAGTATTAAATCATTGTTCTTACTAATTCATTTATTGTGTCCAGTTTCGGACCTAGGCAGCTAAGCCGTTTCTAACATGCTTTTCACTTAGAACTTGCTATGAAACTTAATTACCGTTATGTAAAATTCCACAGAATGTTAACATTCTGACACGTTCATAATTCCAATCTTAAAACTATCGTGTATTTTTCTTTTCAATGAAGGACGACATAGCTCATTCAGTCGTTTAAGTTCGATAGTAACAATATGCTTTCGGACATACTTTTGTATCAAAATAAGATAAATAAAGCTTATAGTATGAAACTTGTTTTTGTATCATTCTTTAAGGCATAGCTTATTTACACTGCATGGATAAGAGTTGTGAGATTTGGTGGATTGAGAGTAACTAATATTAGTGTTTGAAGTTTAGAATTTTGACCACAGAACCAGCCACAATCTTTGACAGTACCTAAAATTGTTACTATAAATTTTGCCTTAATTGTACTCTTATCATTGATCTCAATTTAGTAAATAAATTTCAAAAGTTTTCGTAAACAAGTAGTAAAATTCTGTAAGCAATGAGAAGACTTCCAAAAATCATAAAAATAACTCTTACACGTCAGTTTCATTGGGGAGATAACGCTGGATGTCGTAAAGGCGATGGAACATCAGTATCACACTACTAATTTTGTGATGAGTCTATCAATATTTTTAAATAGACATACGCTTTTGGTCATTTGTAAATATTTGCAATATACTGGATCTTCCAAGAGGTGACGGAAATAGGTTAAAGTAAATAAACAATGGAGGTATTATTCGTTAACAGTATACAATATTAAGTTTTTTAATGTATTTTGCGTATAAAGGTAATAAAATAAATAATTAAATTAAATATGCAAATTTAGTGTTATAAACATTACTTTAAGATAAATATAATATGTCACGAGCATATTATATTAGTATGTGTTACTTGTTATGTCCGAAGGCTTACAAGTTGTTTACATGTTATACAAATTATAAGAGAAAACTTAAAGGTATATTTAAGCGTCAAACTTCACTTCAATAATTGACTGAAAAATGTTATTCACATGATTGAATAATCCTGCTTGTTTCCTTATAATTTATGGATATTATATTAGGTGAGTATTTTTGCCAATAGCGTAAAGTAACTGTTATTTTAGTTGGTGGCTATGGATGGTGGTATAAAAATGAGTTAATGTTTATGGGTTTAAAAAATTATTTGAAACTATGTATGTTGTACCCAGTGTATATTTACAGGGATACATTTCGAGATACACTTAAAGAAGACGTGTAGGCAAGGTCTTACACAAGTGTAAGGTTTGTATTTCTCATGCAGTCACTTGATACAGTGATGGTGTGCATCTGGATAAAACATTGCTGTACTGCTATGTATGATTGCAACTAAATGTAATATTTTGATAGTTAATCAACCTAGACTTTATTTTATTTGCTTTGTTTAGTTGTTAAAGGTTTGATATTGAAGAAAAGTACATGATATAAATGGATAAAGTGATACATACATGTTTGTGACCTTCAGAATCTTCAAAAGGTTGAGTACCTTGAATAAATAAATATTTTATATAATTTTTAGACAACTACTTGACCATTTGTATGCAAATGTTATACCTTGAAAAGTTACCATCCAAAAGTTTTATATCATTAGGATTTGTGGTGGGTCGCCCATTTTGGTAAGTACCACGTCATAAATAAGATAAGTTACATGTTATGTTTGCGGAAAATCTTGACGTACTTGCACACAAATTTTATACAACTGTTCGTCATTCTATTTTTGTAGCTTATTGTATATTCGTAATTTTTCAAGATAGCAGGAAACGAATAACTAAAAATGGAACGTTATATTTCGAAAGCGATGAAACCTATTCCAAACCAATTTGTTGTTCCTTAGAATACGGCACCATTTACGTGATCAATTATTGAGTATTTTAATAAAAGTCAGACTTTTTATGAGAGCGTAGTATCTGAGTAAATATAAACGATGTGTCATATTTTCCGGAACTTCGTAACAAATTATATCTCATTTTTATTTGGATGGATATTGTATCAGGGTTTGGATTTTGTTGCGGTTTATTGTTGGAAGTCAGCTGTTTTAGAAGGCAGCCATACACGAATAAATTAATCGTTTTGTTATATTTTGGGAACCATGTAACTGTTTCAAATAATGTTTTGTTAACAATTTAAAAATAACAGTAACTGTTGTTTTTCGTTATATGTGGTGCTTTATAGTATACAGCAGGTGATTAAAACATTTTGGTTACTTTGCACCATCATTAAGTAAACGAGACTTATTACTTACGATGGTAACCATATTGTTTCTTGCAAAGTCGATAAACTCTAACCTTAGGAGTTATTTGGACCTAAATTCTTTTTTCGTTCGAAGCAAGAAAACAGGGAGCGTGATAAGTCGATTCCAATGCGTGCGTTCAACACCGTTTCGTCTTAAACCGCAAGATTGCTAAACTAGCGTGCAGTGTTTTCGTAGAAAGTGTTTTTCAATAGGACTTATAGCGGTAACCCTGTTATTTTATTTGGTGAAAGTATAAAGTCCAACTCAGGTCGCCATCATTTGTTTTACAATTACGGTTGGTAGTTTTCCAGATACAGCAATCTAAATAAGGCATTTTTACCACATTTGAGAAGATGGTGATTACATTTTCAATAAGCGAGCGGTATTTTTAAAACGCTAGAGACATAGTTTTAAGTGTGTCTTCTTTTCGTAGACATACATATTGAAAACACGTTTAATAGGTATACATGAAAAAAAAAAACACTTTTCGTACCACACATCTCATGCGTCAGGTCCAACTAACCCTTAGGGCGGGATTCATAGTCAAAGGCTTGTTTGGTGAAGAATCATGAAGTAATGCTTATTCATCAAACATTGGGTACTTAGTTTAGCAATAAATGCATAAACCTCTACTTCATGAAGTAATACTTAAACAAGCACTGCTTTTAATGACCAAGCTGTACTTGATTAAGTAACGAAATAAATTTCGCTTTAATATTAGTACCAACCTGGCTCTACTAAACTTAAATTTAATTTACTGCAAATATATTATTAAAATAAACATTTGGTTACACTTGTTTATCAATTCCACTTTTCAAACCTTTTATTATTATAGACCCTACTAATACATGTTTTATGTTAAATTTCAGTAGTATCGTCAAAGTCATGTTTATTTAAAGTATTCACGTTTTATTTTCAGAAGTTTGATGTTTGTTAATGGTATGCAGCTGAAGAACGAAAATGTAAATGAAATATATTTTTATAACACTATACTAATATTTGCCGAATCATGGCACGCATATTCTACTTAGTTAGTTGACTGGACTTTCGTGTATTTTGGCCATCCTTTCGTAATATTTTGAAAACAGCGGCCACATTTATTTTTATGATGGAAAGACATCTAAAAAAATTTTTCCCCGATTATATCAAATTGGGTACGCTTCTCAGTAAGCTGACATTTTTTGTACATTTCATCTATAATATGTCAAAATTAATAATATCGTTTAATATTCTTAGATGTACGTAAACGATTTTAACATTCAGGGTTAATATGCACAAACTTTGAGAAATGCTGGTAACCTCTTGTTGCAAATGAAATGGTGGGCTCGGTTTTGTGCACTACGTAAACCATAATTTCTTAATTTGCAAGTAACCTGAGAAACTACTGGTTAACTAACTACAGCTGGATAGACCTACATTTAATTATATTTATAAATGTATTGTTTTTACAGAGTGATTATATCGCTACGATAATAACACAAATGTGTGAGTGTTATAAGTAAATTTACAACCTTTTTAATTTGCGAATTTTTCATTACAAAAATGTAAACGTATCGAAACATCGTGTTATTTTGCTACTGCATTGCTATATATGTATATATATTATTTATTTATTTTTATTTTCGATGATACATATTCATACACATTTGTTTTAGGCACCAATATATCATGAAAGGTTTTTAAATATGGCTGTGAAATACGTTGTATTTTCGTAGCAAATTTTGTTAAAATGTTAAGTCAATAGTTTGGTTTCATGTATGCGTTTGGCCATACGTGTAAACATTCAAATAGGTAACAAAGTGTTCTTGACATCGGAATGATGTTGGAAAGAGTTTTCAAACATGTTGTGTTTTCTGGAATGACTTAATGTAGAATAGTTGGCTATTAAACACATAACCATTAGCTACTACCTAGTGCCAGAAATTTAACGTTAAACAAATCAGTTATATTTTTTGAGACATGCTATCACACGTCACAAAGCAGATAGCAAATCAATGTTCGTTCAGTGTTAGTGAGGTATCTGTTTATGGAAGTGTAAACAATAGCTTCGAACGAATATGTCACGTAGAAAAATTTTAGATTAATTATTTCGTTCTGTTAAAAATATCAAGCCAAAATCTGACAGTGCATTGGGAGACAAATATATTGCGTGGAATAGTACTAGAATTCTATTTACGACGCTGATATTAACGTGATAGCTTATTGAACCGACGTAGATGTATAAATAGCAACTTATGTTACTAAAAAATGTCTTTGAACTCGTATTTTTATGAAGAGTGACTGCTGTCCATAAAAAAGCTTTAAACCGTTAGCGGCCCGCGTCGTGTTGCTGATACTCATTTCATATCTTGTAAAATGCAGTGTGCTGTGGTCTTTATTTTAACAGCAGTCAACAAGCCATTAGTGGCACTGATTGTTTTGCTGCTATTTATGTTTTATAATAAATCGACAACGTGCCAGTGTATATTTTTTCCGACGGCAAACCACTGTCTGGTCTAATTGTCCAGAATATTTTTCCCGATATCTATTTAATATCCAGAAAAATATAATGGTGCAATGTTTCAATTGTGATGGCTGTCTTTTGTTTGGAAAAGACGTCATGGTGATAATGTCCTGCAGTTTTCTTGGCGATTTTCATTTAGTGTCCTAAAACCGACCACCAACCATTTCTTAATAATTGTGATAGAAGACAACTGCCTGGAAAATTATAATAATACATGAATGTCCCAGTATCATATTTCTGATACTGTTAAAATACCCAGAAAAGACACTGGGTGGGTACCAATTTCTTCGCAACCAAACGCTCTCGGTAAACGACATCACACAAATAATATCCTTGAACCTCTCTGCCGATTTCCGTTTGATATCTTAAAATGACTCTGCTGCCTTTATCATAACGTCTGACCGATGTCTAAAATAAGACACCACACCATTAACATTTCGCTGTCTTTTAGTATGTTACATTATTTGAAGACAGTTCGGACAATGGGCCGACGTTAATTTAGACAGTTGGCCACCAGGTTTCTGCTTAGGACATAATGGCGCATGGTAGCGCATAGTACGTTTATTACTGTATATGCCGCACACTAATTTTTTTTTTTTTTTTTTGGAAACGAAACGTTGAAGAAATCATTCAGAATACTTATGTTCGTATAGTTCAATATTTTAAGCCAATTAAAAAAACTGTCTAATAAGATGACTGTAGTATATTATTTACATTTACTCTTAGTGTATACTGCAATAAACTTAGCAGTTTTGAGAGATAATATAGTAGATGGATGCCGATGAACAATCGATGAGAATGTAAGTTGGCTTGCATATCAGTCGTTCATCGCGTCGTGCACTGCGTGTGTTTTGTGTTTACATTCGCATTTCTGACAGCGATGAATATGTAATTGAGTGGGTAATAGTGTACTAATCTTTTCATTTTACAGCTGTTCCTGGAATTTGTCTTATGTTATGTGTATGTTTTTGCAGTCAGCGTTATTATAGCGGTTAATTTTAGGTAAGAGAAATAGGTGCAAGAAATAAATAGGTGACGGTTCGTCAAAATTGGAAGCTATTATAAACACAATACGAAACGTTACTGTACTAATAGGTAATGGTGAAGCGATGGAAGAAACTCTTGCAGAAATAATTGCAGAAATTCGGACCCCGGTGCCCTTAACCTTCAAAGTTGAGTACAGAATGGGCGCGTGTTTGTGGTTACACAACTTTCCATCCCAAAGTTTAAGTTAGTCCTTGCTCGTAAAATAATTTAAATTTTCTATATCCTGTTATCAAACGACATTAGTAACAAAAATTACAAAAACCTGGAACAAACATCCACACATTAACTTTTGCTGTTATGGTTGTAGGCTTGCTGATTTTTATTTATTTGTTTATTCACCATTAAAGATCGTGATCAGTGTGTTCCTTGAACATGGAGAATAGAAAAGTTATTCATACATTAATACAGGCCTATGCCATAAAGTTACCTTTACACTTCAAATTCAAAAACAAATATTACTACAATTTGACAAAACAATACTGTATTTAATTTAAAAAATATATATAATACACCTGTTACATTCAAGAGTATATATGAATAGTCTATTATTTATCAGATAAATACATAACACTATGAACTCCTATTTTATGAGTATAGTCGTTTATTTCTTGTAGGTTATAGAAACAATGTAGAGAAAGCATAACTATATTGTTAAACTACTTTATAGACTTAATATTTATGATATTTTAGAGCGTATTATAAATGTTCAATTACTATTCTTCTTTTATACTGCTTTCTTCGTGTGTTTACGCCAGGCCTGTAGTGTTTTGATACTGTTACTTGGAGTAATGAAAAGTTCACTCCACTGCTAGTAAAAATTTTCACCGTTAGGTTGTCAGTTAATTCGTTAAATGGTTTTGCGGATGATATGTAATAATATTTTTCTTAATATATGTCGTTATTTTAATGTATTTCTTTGTAAAAATGTTCTTATATGGACGTTATTTAAGGCATTTAACTTGTAACGATAGTAAATCAGTAAGATTTATTCTGTAATGAACGTTGAAATAAGCGAGAAGTTTACCGACATTTCCCTGTCCGCTATTGTAGAAACCGTTTGTATGCCTACGTATACAATTTCTAAGCACACATAACAAAGTTAGTGGGAGCTGTTTGAATCATAAGCGTTTTCAAAACCACAAAGTTAATACTTTGACGCTGTGTTTATCCATAAACTCCGACATTCGGCTGACTCGGCTTATCCAAGCAGTTCCTTCCGCAATAATTGCTGCAGCTCCCAAAAATGAAACATCCTTAATATTCAGGGTGCAAAATGAGACAAAATTAGTACTGGTACTTTGAAATCCCCGTCTTACTTGATAAAACTTGGAATTGAGGATTTTGGATCATACAAAAACCTTAATTCTGTGGCTTTAACTGCCTCCCTCAAGCTTCGGCAAGGAAACACAACCGCACAAGTCACTGGCTAGCCGGTATGCTTGGAATTTCCTCGGTCACAAACCTGAATATTGACTTAAAATATCACTCACTTCAGAAGTATATGCAATCATTATTCATTCAACACAAATAGCTAAACACACTTTCTTTTATTTTTACAATAACAGCATACGACATTATGCTGCCAACAAAATTTAACTATTCTACACGTCTATTCTTGTTTTTATTTTGCCCCGATTATTACTCCAAAGTTTATTTTTATAGATGTAGCTGTATTTTATCATAAACATTCTCTTAGCTGTATATTAGAAAGTATTAATTACATTAATTACACATGTACCTATTAAAAAAAACTAATTGCTTTGTTATTCTGCATTGCACCAAATAATATTTATTTTATTTTTTATATTTTAAAAGCAGTATTGGCTACTCTACCAAAAATTTTAGGAAACTTGAGTTGAAATCTAATATTAAATGTGCCTTTCCAATGTTTCTTGTTGAAAATTACATCTTTTGTGTGATTTAAATCGTGTGGAAACCAATGCGTATTTAATTTGTAATTTTTAATTACAGACATCATTATACGGCGTCATACTTATTCAGATCACAAAAATATATTTGCTTTTTCTATAGATTATTCGTAATTTTATGAAGGCAAACCCAAGTTATTGTATGTAGTTCGAAAACTTTTATTGAAAAAAAAAATTGATTAAAAATACTAATGTCAAGCTGATTATAGCGAAAAGCTAGATACTTTACTTCGCATTGTTTACCTCTACTCAGACAAAATTGTCTTATTATAAATTTATTTTATACGTATTTTGAGAAAAAATTTTAAATTTAAATGTGTCATTAAACAGATTTACAAAACAAATAATTAAATCGAAAATGTGATGAACTGGACATTTTAAATATTTTACATAAACTTCTTTAAAACTAAATGGAAAATCAAAATGTAAGTGTGAAACGTAGGTTCGAAACATTGTAATGATATAAACCTTTAAAATTTAGTTTTCGATAATTATCTGCACGACTTTATAGTTTACTTAGCGGTAAAACTAGCATAATTAAATTTATTTATTTTTTAATTCAACAGCTGCGTAAGACAACTACATAGTTGTTTCAATAAATAAAATATTAAAAGAAAACTAATGTATTTATTGGTAAGAAACCGAACGACACAAAAATTCCCATACAGTTTTATAAAATGTATTTTACTGAAAATTATTAATTTTTTTGCACAGTAAAGACGATGAGATTTTAAGATAAGAGTAACTCCTAACCAAATCGTATGGTTTTAAATATCACCACCGATAACTCAAATTTGTAATTTACTTTTTAAAAGGATAAATATTACTAAGAAATTTAATTATTTATTCCATTTTAGCATATTTTGATCTTGGGGAAATTCTACATCAGTCTTTCAAGTATTTTAAATAATATTTTACCCTACGCGTATTGTTAAATTTAAACGTAACAGTATATATCCAATAGGTATTATAGCACTGTTTCTCAGAGAAAAATATTTCTTGTAAGGTAAGATCTTACAAGTAAATTTACGCACGAAAAATTATCTATTCGGCAGTAAAATCTTTTAACACATTCTGGTGGTCCATATATTCGTTCAGTTACAGAGGCTAGCAGGTGCACAACTGAGAATGCCTAATCCTCTCAAAGCGTTATTATTAGGCTGCTAACCTACATATTGAATCACACGTCGAAAATAGTGAAAACATATATTTTGCTTACTCACAGTTTATCGTTATCGTATCACAGACTAGGCAACCAGTATTTATTACTTTTAATAGTTTCATCTAAAATTTAATACCTCGTGCTTAATGAAACTTTCCGAAGTCTCCATAACTTATCTTCATTCTAGCAGAAAAATTTAACGCAAACATTTTTCAAAATGTTACAATTAAAAGGGACACAAAAGTGATCTAAAATGTTGTATTAGAAATGAAACTAATGTTTGGCTTACCACCTTAAAATTCAGTATATAACTAGGATTTCAGCTTTATTTTGAAAATAATTATTTGTACTTGTATTCTGGAATATATTTTCTTCGTTTCAGAACGGAGGCATCACAATTATTTATCGTAATTTATTATGAAAAAACAGTCACTTAATATACGGATTAGTTTTATATTCATAGGCCTAATGCAGATGAACGAAAATTTTGTATCGATGTTCATACGTACCCGTTTGTTACTTCATTGGGTACATATAATTGATTATTAATATGTATCTATGGGGAAAAAAATTATACTATTTACGTTAAAGTTACCTCCGCTTAACGCAACAAAACAATGACAATTTTAACATTTGAGCTCGGAGCATCTAAATTAAAAACAATGATAAAATAATATTTTTTTAAAGTAAAAAACCGTAAGTACTAACAGGGAACAAATAATTTTGTTAGGAATAGCAATTGCAACACGGAATGTACTAAAGCATAGTTCCATATTACCTATTCGCCTTGAAATCTTGCGCTGCACAAAACATTATACTTCTTCAAACTTTAGTCAAAGTGCAGTATCTCCGTCAAAATGCGTACAGGGCATCTTTCTGGAGTTACGCCGCTTTTGGCGCGGGGCAGAACACTAATTTTCTGGAGCGCCGGGAGGGTTGTGTTTGAGGTTTTAACTACTTGTATCTGCATAAACTTACACTAGCTGCTATATTTTTATCTTTTACTTCTCGGGATGGCGAAGAGTTAGATGTAGTCTGTGTGAAATCTTCGGTGGCAGGAATAGCAAGTCTCGTAGATCTTGTTTTACTTTTTTCACATCACATCAATGACACTAAGCGTAGATCATATTCTAATAGTGTCTTCATAGGGAATCGTTAATTAATTTGCAATAACATAACTACAGTTTTAAATAATTTTAATTAACCAAAGGCATGCGAAATAATAACGTATACTTTAGTAGGGCTATTTGTTCGGATTTACTTAAGTTAATTTTTTTTCTATGTAGCAGAATTAAATAATTACTATAACATTTTTTTTAACTGTACGTGTTCAGAAAAGTAATAACGTATAAAACAGTACTGCGTTTATCGCAGATGTTGGATATATATATATGCATATATACACACACGCGCGCGAGTACATATATACATGAATTCGAATGACAATTTTAGAAATTTACTAATTCTTTGGCGATTTAAAAATTGTTAATCTAAAGTACAACTAGAATTTTAATTTAAATTTCCGGCTCGCCATTCATAACTTCTGATATCAATCATTTAATAAATAACAATTTACAAAAACGGGTACGCTTAAAATAAACACTCTTTTTTATAAAACTATTAGGATACGAGTTCATAGTTTATCTAGCCACGAAAATACAATAAATTTCAGACAAAAACTTTTGACACATCACAAGTTTTGAAAATACATTTACGCAGCTAACATGACTAATACAGGGAAATTCGCACTGCCATACAACAAAATCTACGTTGTAGATTAATACAAAATAATTCGCGAATTCATAAATGAGATTTGATACAGACTTGTCAGCAATGATATAACGGGCCTCCGCTTGACGTTACATGTTAAAAAAGAACTGCGCTATAGTTAAGTTTATGTAGCCTTTGTCACACTTACGTTTCTGAGCCTCAAACGCTCAAAACAGAACCAGGAATGTTGCAACCTTACATCATTCTGCTAGGAATATTAATTGTTTACAAGTGTATGTTTTGCGACCTGTCATTGGCAAGGTTTGGAGATCCTGTTCAACATAAGATATTTCAGTTAAATATCAAATTCACCACCAACTATACATTTAAAACACGAGCATAGAAATTAATATGTAAGAATTTGCAGTACAGAAGTATTTGTGTTTCATGCTAACAGATATATGGATATGTATAAACAGACATAAACACACTTACTTAGAGTGAGAAGAAATTGTGAGTGCTGTTTTAGAAACTTATATGCGTTTCTTTTAAAGTGTTTTTTATAAGACTTCACACCCACGGCTTACGGTTTAATTTATGCGTCGTCATATTATCAAATTTGATCCACAACGTTTTGGCACCTTGCTTGTATATTGCAAATAGATTTAGGAATGGTATTATGATAACAAATATTACATCTATAAAACGGCACTTCTCATATACCAGTGATGTGATCGGGGTGGCCGTTCTACCGTCTTTAAAGTAATCCGCCTTTTTAAGGTATAATTTTCGTGCAACATCGGATGTTACAAATTTTAGATCATGTCATTCAAATACATAAACAACTATAGACGAATAATACAGTTAATTGAACTCCAATGCAGTAACGATAGATAATGAAAATTGAACATAGGAAATAAGCTGAGCTACTAATTTTTGGCACAATAAATTTTGAACTAATTTGTTCCACTGTCTTATGTGTACTTGTGCATTTCTACTTAATGGTCAGTGATTTAATGTTTTCGACTCTCAGGGTCTTAGGGTTTTACCCACAAACAACATATATGTAGTTATTTGTAGCTATATCTATTGAAAATATCCCCTTTGAATTTTATTGCTGTTTTCAGTGTTCGTAATCAAGGTTAACGTGACTTTTAATTTATACTATCGAAATAGTTCATAGAATCATTAATCGGAATCGTATAAAGGTTTGTTATTTTTTAAATAGTACAGATGATTTTATAATAACTTATATAAGAATTGTTTGTTACTAGAATATTTGTATAACGTATTAAAAATTCCTCCCAAAACTAGAAATGCAAAAGTTAAGTAAGATAAGCATAGCTACATTTCCCCCATCAGCTTGAAGTACCATTAAAATAACTATAAATAATTGAGGCGAAGATTACTTTCCGATAAGAAATAATTAAAATTTGGCTCGTTTAAATAAGCCCTCACATTCATATCTCTTTTTTACTTTTCTTTCGCTCTAGCTTGTGAAAAAAGAAAAAGTCTTGTTTAACGCCGAGATAAAGATGAGAGTGCGGTATGGAACCGGAAAACATAATTTAGCGCCAGAAGACTTGCCGATAACACTAATTAAAAATTACTGAAGTTTAAAGGCTGGAGCGCGGAACAGAGTAGCTGCACTCAAGCGGCAGAGGGATGCGATATAAAGAATGGTGCCTGACGTCCTACGCCATAGATTAAAAAAATTGATTTTTATATTCTTAGTCACCGGTATTTGGGATTGTCTTCAATAGTATACTATTCTTAAGTTAACGTATCTCTAAAGATATATTAACATCTTTTCATGACACTTCATACAATTATAACCCTCTGTGGTAACTTTGTTTGGTCACTTGTACATTATGTCATTGTAATTGTAAAAGTTTCAATTAAAATCTTTATTTGTATATTAAACACTTGTTAAACATTTATTTGTAAAAGTAAAAATATTTTGAAAATTTTTGCAGGCGTTGTTTATAAGTCAAAACAACTTTTTTTCTAGAAAGTGACACTCATGCTACGGTTATTACTAGAAAAGCTATTCTACTATGGAAATATACTTGATTTTCTGGGTTTAAGATCTGAACAAGGTTGAAATTAAATAGTTTATAGATTTTCGGCAGGTAGGCTGACATGACGTTGTATACCCCTGATTTCTACAACAGTCCTCTAAATAAATCACCTGAATTCACTTTCCAGTAAATAATGTTTCTGGTGTCTGGCGAAATTTCGGTATCCTCTTGACTTCGACGCAGTTTTATAGCAGCATCAAAGTTTATTCAGACTGTACTAAGAAATTGATTGTAAAATATACCCATACCGTAATTTACAGCATAATTGTACTATATCTTTACAATATTAGCCTTCTTTTATTTTCACGTATATTAAAATGCTTGTTTAATAAAACCATTGCGCAATAATTTAACTACTGTGTGTATTAGAACGTTAACTTGTATTGTTTAAATTATCAGACGTAATTGAAATGAAAATTCAGCGCTGGAAAATTCCGCTTTCTCATACAAAGCACCCATATAGGCCTAAGTGGTTTATATTAGCGAACCAATAATTCATATTTATTATCTATTGTAAGTAGGGACTCTGGTTTTTCGTAAAAAAAAATGTTGTCCCACTTTGTTACAGTGCCTTACGTGCGCATATGCAATTCTGCTTCACGAGTATTGGCAGCGTGTTATGAAGAGCCGTATATAATTTGTCTGAGCCAATTACAATAATGTCTCTGCAACACATCACGGCTGTGATTTTCCGGAAGAATCCCAAGACAGAAGAGATTAAAAATATCCAATCGCTGACCACTAAGCAGAACTACAGATGTGCACTGAAACAAAGTGGGCCAAAACTATTTTCGCGAATAACCAGGGTCTTTTTTTATTCGTGTTCTCGATTGCTTTTCACATAAAATCAGCATATAATTTTAGACAAAACAGCTTTGTCCCATTAAGAAATTACCGCATGACGTAATGAGGGTATGAATTCTGCTAAGGATTTTGTAGTTTCAATGATAACTACTGTAACCTGTTGCTATTGTTTATTTAGGAGTCAAGCGATGTAAGTACAGTGGTACATAACCAACAAATTAATAATCAATATTTTTATAGGCAGACAGATTCAATTATCTGATATGATACGTAAGTACTCAAATATTTTACTGTGGAATATATTGATAACCTCAAAGTATAACTGCAAAAATATTCCATTTATATCCGGCAAAAATTAATGGTCTGGTGTTGTAGGGAAAACTAATACCTACTGTTTGCTACATTGGTGATAACAATTGCGTGCAGCAATAATCGTTCATATTCACCGAATTACTTTGTAGTATACTTGAAATTTTTCAGTTTAGCGTAAATACAGTTTAAGTGTAATTATATAAGTTCATACTTTTTGTACGGTCGAAAACTTCTAATTTTAAATAGTTTCACTAATATTTCTTCGCAAAATGTTCTCAATCCTTGAGATTATCTGCTTTTTCTTTATTTTAATATTGCTGTAGGCTACAGGTAAATAATATTTCCTGGAGACGTAAATATTTTCAGACTCGCTTATAATTCACACAATTCGACGATTTATATTCTTAAAACTATAACATAATATAAAAACCTGTCTTGCTTTTACTTAAAATCATAAATTAACTTATTTATAAATTTTATATGGTCAATTCCTAAAACCTATAATCACTTTTAGAGGTTAATAGATTTTCTTGTATCTATCAACGGCAATAAAAACGAATTCAATCGAAATCTCTATTAATTCCTAAAACTATAAGTAATACATATTTAGTTTTGGTGTTGAACAATTATTTATGTGAAATAAATTAAGACATTATAAGTAACCACTGAGTCGAAACAACTAAATAAAAATGATTATATAAGCTACAAATTATACAAACGCTGCATTTTTGTAATGTAAATTTTTTAACCCTTGTCCAGTGATATTTTTTATTGCTGATAAAATAACTTCATAGGTGCTAAAACAAAATACAAAGCAGTCATTATGATAGACAATATTACTGTTTATTATTTGCAGGGTCTTTTGTGCTTTGATAAAATACAAGAGTTCTTCTATTTGTACGCCTACTATGTACAAAGATGATCTTAACACATAAGTCTCTTTCCACTTAACTCTAGTGACTTAAAACATGCAAACTAGTTTAACTGATAAATGTTATTTCTCCAGTTATTCTCAAATTATTCATTATTCGATAATATTGTGAGATTATATTGACATTATGTGTATAAATTTATTCATCAATAACTGTTTATAATTACAGTTTTATGAAAAAATTACACACAATATTTTACGTTAATACATTGTAAAAATAATTAAAATTTCAATGATTTTTGAATAGTTATGACCACATAATTCCATAAATGTTCCTGTTTTATGTATTAGTTTGCGATAAATTTCAAGTTTTAATAAATACGGTGGTTCATCTCACATTTTCTTCGAAAATAAATATCACAAATAATATTTTTTATTCAATATTACTAAATTTGTTAAAAATATTTAAAGAAATTACTTATATCATATTTTATATTTTTTGTTAGTTTCTAAAATTATATACATATATGTAAGTATATAAAATACACACTTTTTTGAAATTTTGATAGGTTACATGCAATATTCACATTATCATAATGAATGATGGATGTTAGGTGTATTAAAAATATATTTTCTTAAAATCACAGTTTGATAATAATGATACTTTTCAAAATATATTTGATTCAACAAGTACGAATTTTGAAGAATATCTTCTAACCAGAAGATGAGTTCCTACTTTTGTCATATTATAGGTATTTACACCCCTTAAATACAGATATTTATAATATTGCTTACAGAGGTTAACTTAAGACCTTAACATTTTGAAACAAAGTAAATTCTTATTTAAAGTAAATACAAGGAGACATATTTTGCCAAAATATTACAAGATGTATACAGGATGTTAAAAAAAGGAAAGGCTAAACATTCAGGCAACATTCCACACACACAGAGAAAAACATTTTGTGATATGGACATATGTCCAGAAACGCTTAATTGCCTTACATCTCGTTAAATGTCAACACAAGCAATTCAGTACAGATTACCTTCCGTCAAGTGGCCCACCTGGCGGTGAACCTAGGAAGTAAAGTTTATTGTAAAGAATCAATCCATAGGATATTTGGGACCTTTTGTGTACGAAGTGTTATTTACGATGACATTTAACGAGACGTAAGGAATTGAGCTCTACCACGGTAACTAAGCGTTTTTGGACATATGTCTATATCACATATTTTCCTCGTTTGGGTGTGGGAAATATTTCCTGAAAGTTTGGCCGTACCTTTTTGTAAGATCCTGTATTGAGACCTCACAAAGTGTTTCGGCGCATCAAAGTGGTTACCAACTTCAATTGAGAATATTTGTTTTAGAGCAAAATGTAAATCTCCGATCTTTATGTGTCGACTTGTCTTTAGTACAATTGTCAAATGTTAAATTTGAACCTGTCATGTAATATTCCAGAAAAAAATTTATGCAATTTTACTGCATCGTAAAGAAATTTTAAAAATCACTATTATGAAAGTTTCTTTACTATCTTCGCTATGAAACTTTAAAGGAACATCGAAATACTGAATCCATCAGGTGAAGACATTGAAACTGATAACCCTATATATACATATACATACATATACACATATATATATATGAATGTTTATGTATATGTATATATATGTTACACGAAAACCTAAATTGAACTAGCTCTACGAGAGTATAATTGTACGTATTTTGAAAAATGTACAAGATCGTCTTGACAGCCGTGTCGTTAGTTGTTCTCTGGCCACTGCATGATAGAAGGTAGATGAAGTGTCACAAACGCATAGTTGAGATTGTATAACAATGCATGTGAAAAGTCATAGTGATTGAAAATAATTCACAGGAAAACTTCACGACTGAGTAAGAGGCGAAATAATTAAAAACTCAGTTCTTTTTAATCTGTGACCTGCATGAAAGGAAATTCTAGGTGAATAATCTCGTGCAGTTTCTATCCATTGTTTGGACCATGAGAGCTGGTGAATACGCACTACTGTTTCCGCCTACAGACATTGCGCTAATTACAGCCACGCCTTTCTTTCTCGAGTGGCGCTTGAGCCGACGGGCACACAGGACCACGAGGCCCTCGCACATTTCTAAAGAAAGATCTCACTGTAAGAATTGAGATGTCGGAACAATGGTACTACCTGCCATCCGCTCTCACCAAGTTTCGATCACAGCTGCTACAAAAGAAATCTTTTATGCGTTTGCCAGTTCATACAATGAAACACAGCATTAAACAGTTGTAATAATGTCTCCTTAAATATAGGGGTGCATTATGGTCTTATGGCGAAGCATAATTTTGATCTTTTTCTCGTATTATTTACCTAAATATTAATAACTAAAGCTTAAATAATGAAATGCAATTCTCCAATGTTTTACTAAAATGAGTTTTTGGGTTTGGTCCAAAAATAGGTATTGTTTTAATGCTATACCGTAACATAATTACTCTGTAATAATAAATGAGTAAAATTATAGTTTTAGATGATAACATAATCCTTATATCTGTGTAACTAGGTATGTATATAGATTATCTCATAGGAAACATTTTACTAAGTCTTAAACTTAACGAATTCTTACCGAGTTCAATCTGTAACGATAGTGACTCCCAAGAATTTGACTTGCGTCACAGCATACGCCATGGACTGATAGTATGTTGTGCACGGTTGGCTTAAAATACAGATATCTCCGTAATGATTAGCCAAAATTTAAAATTGGAATATACTGTAAGGTTTTTATGGACATCGTTTGCATCCTAACACTATATTACTACATTTCAAGATGTTCGATTTGGAGGCCACCAGCACTGATATCGGTACTAGTGAGCCAACAAAGATCTGAAAGATTAACTGTAAATTTGCTAGTGAAGTTCTAATGACATCACAGGCAGATAGGATTATTGCCAGTAGATTTTATATTTTAGGTACCAGCGTTACATAGATAGGATATTTTACACGATTCCTCGCTATGAGTTCAGGCGAACGCGATATGTACGGGATGTTCCTAATTTACTTCACCGCTTTTTTCTGTAACAACATTTTACCGAAAAATGTCTGGCCTTCCATTACACATTAGAACTTTCTTATTGTGCTTCTTATGTTCATCTTCACTCAAAATTTGACTTTTTATAACGAAACCATCCTGTATATTTAGAGTTAATTGAACTACTGTGGGAACACTTGAGAGTGTGTGAAATAGTTTTTAGACTATTATAGACTGGAATCCAGATACTCGTAGAAAATCAGCATTAGTGGTATCAGTGTTAAAGAGTCAATTTAAAATTATTAACATTGCATATATGTATAAGCGAACGCAACAGATTCGAGTTACGGTGTAGAAATACAGGTTATGAAAACGACATTCAACTAAAGTACGTTAGGTAATGCAGAGAAATCAATCTTAAACTGATCAAAAATTCATTGCAATGCTGGACTTTCGAGAAATGTATTTTACATTCCAGAAATCCAAAATTATTTTCAAAATAGGTATCCAATATTTTTCATAATCTTAAAGAAACTAATTTAAGGCGAAGAGTGTGCAAAAGTACTGCACTCAATAAGTAATAAATGTATATTATCACGTAGTAAATATTTTAATTTTATTTTAGTCTTGTTTGGGGTGTTGAGAAATTAATGACTCTGCTGTGGGAAGGCGGAAGTCTTGCTATTTCGCAATGAGCACTTTCCTTTGTGCTGGCTGCGCTGACTACTTCTGGGAAGTGGCTTGAGTACCACGGGTCAGTTGTCATTCCTAGCAAGGTGAACAATAATTTCACCTGGCAACTATGGGTGTTAGTTGTGAAACTCAGTGCCCGAGTTTAGACCACACTAGAGTTACTAGCCAGAGCTTTGCTGACTCGGCAGGCGAGTCCGCGTCAACGGGGCAGTTGGAAGCCATTTTCTAGGAGTTAATCTTTGTCGTCTGCCGGTAACGGGTGTGTTGTCGGGTCCGGAGATCTGACGAGAACCTCAGGCAGTTTAAAATGTTGAATCATGGTGTGAATAGTTAGCTTCGGGATGTCATCTGCTTTCCAAGGGCTATAATGTCGGTGGAGAACTCGATTAGCGAGGAATAGTGAAGTTGTATTCTTCGAATCGGCAGAGAAGCCTGCTTCCAAGTGCTTGGCCGGGAGCAGAGGATGGGACGCCCTGGCCGTAGTGAACCGACGAAACAAACCTTAAGTATTCCGCCTGTTGAGGCCTTGGTTGTAAGATAACTTTAAGTTTGGCAATAAATTAGTTCTATTTTAAGGTAGAAGGTACAGTTAAATAAAGAAGGTATTATTAAAGTTAAAGTTAACGGGAAAGTTAAAGTAAGACTGATAAAGTTAAGGTTTAAATTTATTTCTTGTGAGAATTAAAACCGGAAGAGCGCGCGAGTCTCAGTCTGAACACCCACACACTCGAAAGTTTAACTTGTCTCGAAATGGAAGAAAATATTTGTAATAGTTATTATTTTTGTTAAATGAAACTCTTAAATTTCGCAGGACTTAATAACCTTCAAATGTTTGTTTTAGCACGGTCTAAATTATTAATAACTGTGCTTTTGAATATTATACAGTGTTAAATAATTGTTTGTCAGAATCTGAAATGTTAAAATCAGTCTTCTTAAATTTCCATTTCATTTCTAGTCATTAATGTGTCTGTGTAGTTTTTATTTGTGACAACTCTTATGAATGTTATATCTTTTTATTTTCTTTAATAAATTGTAGTCTTATGAATGAAGCCACAGGTGTTTTAATTTAATTATAATTAATCTCACTCTGGTCCGAGTTTTATTAAGTTATCAGCATAGCCCTAAGTTGTCTATAAACAATTTTATTTCAGGTGCTACACCAGGAAGACACACGTACTCAACACTGATTACGCTACCTTTACGATCCCTGTTTCGTATTATTTGCATCATCTATAGAAGTGAGTAGTCACAGAGATGTTTTCAATTGCCCCTGATAGTTATGTGGATCAACGCTTTGCCCCTAATGTTAGACCCTTTTAGGTTTAATTATATTCTGGTTCTACCCCAGAAAGATCTCCTTTAATGACTAGTGATAATATTATAAAATTCTTTGCGAATAATAAACACGGGGTAAAATCTACCCTTTCCCAGAAATACTGTATTGTGATATTTTATCTTCCATATCATCATAACATTGTCTTGATTATGAAACGAGGTTTTGCCACCACGCTAAGTGACGCCTTAAACCAAATCAAATTATTTATATAATCTGATACAGGAAATAAAATAATTTTGGAAGTAACAATGAGTTATTTAATAATAAATATGAATATCATCAAACAACAGGACTTACAGATTTTTGCAAAACCTCTTAGAAATTTGCTCCTGTCATGCTAATTACTTGTTACCCTCGACCTTCGTATAACATTCGATACAGAAAACGAAAAAGAAAAATGTAACTTACAATTTTTGTATTTTATTTTTTCAGTAGTCTCGAATTATACTACAACCTTAAAATTACCTTAGTATATAAACGTTGTAAATTGTTTAATTATAAGAGCGGGGAGTGTAGTATAACATACTAATACGAAATACTATTACATAAGTGGTTAAAAGAGTATTAGTGCAACTTTGTGTAATAATAACGAGCTGAAACCGGGATTCAAATTAATGAAATAAAACACTTGTAGCATTTTTAGTGTACGGCATGTCTGCATTCATTATGATGTAATGATGTCAAGTAACATGGCCTACAAAATAAATCAATAGCATAATAAAGAAATACAATATATTTCTAGATACAAAGGTGTACCAATACTTCTTTTAGTTGTTAAATGCATATAAATACACAAACAATGTTGTCCCTAGAGTAGTCTAAAATAATAAAACGGTGTTATCAACATCTGCACAAAGTGTTCATGTGCCCAAACTTCTCATGCACGACATTTAATCCCATTTTCTTCCAAATGTTCTCCGTAGACAACTCAATATATTTTCCACCATAAGTTAAATGCGTCAAAGCCTCAAGACAGACTTTCTTTTCTTTTTTCGAGTCGTTGAACCACTTGATTACGATATTATTTAATTTTGTATGTACTAGCTGAACAGTCTGTTACTTTTCAAACTTAAAGTATATCTAAGCTTGTTATAATTTAACTCCAGTATATAATTTTTATATAACGGTGCATTTTACTGTGTTTCATCATAATATTCCATTTTTTTCTGGCTATAAATTACGGACTTTCTATCTCATTTATCTACATGACGGTAAGGGTGAGCAATATACAGAGATTTTTACAAACTCAGAGCTGCACATCTTACATGTATAAAGAAACGTTACAGTAGACACTGGGATTTTAGCGGTAGCAGAAATTCCAATTTTTTATGTTACAACAATTAATTAATCGGTCAGTTGAGACAGAAACTATGTATATTTTCTTGTGTTTTTTAAATTTGAATGCAGATGCTAAGAATGGCGGCGAAATGAACTTGGTCATGATTTTCCTTGCCTCTAATATAACACAGAAAAAAAGTTGTATTGTGGAGAAAAGAACTATGAAACTGACTTAGTTCGTTTCTCCAGAAAAAAATGTGATGTGTACTTTGTTAATTTCTTTACTAAATACTGTTTGTATTGTCCATACTGTAGTTGTGTTCACCATAGTCAAGGTGTAGAAACAATGTTTGTTTATTGATTTATACTGGCTGTTTATAAAGCTGTAGGCCATCTGCCATGTAAATATTTTAACAATGTTGCTAATCGTTGTAAAAAATGTACCACACAGCCATTAAAGTGCAAGAGGTATATATTTGTGATACGGAAGTATAATAATAGTATTTTACTGTATTGTGAGAAAAATACCTCCAAAACGATAGCAAAATGAAGATGAACATAAACGGGAAAAAATTAAACACACGAGAATGAAAAGTTTAGCACATAAGTGTTACTCTGGCAACTTGATTAAAGGAAATACAATTCTTTCTACCTTCAGGTTAATATAAATGCTCAACTTTCTCGAAGTGAAAAATAAGGTTGCACACCTGCCAGTTTTAAGCAGTTTGAGTGTACTGCAGATATCCCAGATCTTGTTGTTGCCTCGCCATTTAGAGATAGTATGGTATATCATACATTTAGACTGCAGAAGCACAGGAACATGCCACTTGACATAAGAGTTCCTATTGCCTATGAGTGTGCTCAAGTACTAGTACATTTGACCTTGCGCAGATCGATATTTGCAGTCTTTAATAAAAAATCAAGTAATTCTATACTCAGAATATTAAAAAATAGTCTCAAATAACCAAATACAACATAACAATTGATAATTAATTGTTTCTTTGATATGATATTTTTAACTAAAAAATCGTGAAATTAGTAAAATAATGTTAGAAAATACGGTTTGTGTTAATTACATAATGTACGGTACGATAAAAGAGCTCCGATTTGCAGGTAGCGATTTGTGAAGTTTTCAAAGAATGAAAGTACGTACAGGCAGTACCGACTTCTCATAAAATGGATAGCATTGGCTTTTTTTAATCTTGACGAATTATCCATGGTCTGTATTTATTGATTCACCTGCAAAAAATTTTGTGAATCGGCCATGACCTGTTAATGTTATCGTCATATTGATGAATCCGTCGTAGCCTATGCCTTGACTATTGTAACTAGTACCGTGCTATTAATCGGCCAAAGCTTACCGAATGTATTATTTTAACAGATACCATCTTAGTGAATTGGCTACAGTCTTTAATTTGTACGTGATCACAATTCGCAATTTTGCGAATCGGCCATGATCGGTATCTATTATAATTGCACTCACTGCTATCCAAGGCATTTAGTCATGATCAATATCATGGAAAGCATCGCTCACTACTACCGTATGGCTCGTGGATGATGTGATAGCTATCTACATGTCACAGTCTTGGTGAATCGGCCACGGTCTATCTTTCGGTTGACATTACCCGTATCTCTCGTAAGGATTTCACCTCAGTTTATATATAGCCAACTTGGTGATTCAGCCTATGCCAGTGGGGTGATGTTAATCAATGCCTTATTGGCGAATTGTCCATGGCGTTACTGTGGATGACATCACCTGCTTGGGGAGTCGGTCATAGCCTGTATGTAGGTTGACACCACATATCGTCATTTTGGTGAATTTGCATGGCCTGTATGTATATCACCATCGGTGCAATCTCGAGCTACTGGCAATAATCTATGTAGTGTAAGAAGATATCATCCGTTGCATCTTGGGTAACCTGCCATGGTCTTGGTCGAGGTCATAGCAATTATCTGAGAAGGCATTACCTGCCCATCACAATATTGGTGATTCGGTGATTTTTATATTTGTACGGCATAACCATAGATTCCACTGAAAAATAAATCTCGGTCCATATCTTGGTAAAAACCATAACCGCAACATTGGTGAATAAGATGTGTAGTGTACCAATTGGATGATGTCATCCAACACCACCAAGATGCATCAGATAAGGTCTGAATTTTCGATGGTACCACCTGGCGCTATCTGGTTAATCAGTTATTGCCTTATCTTGGATAATATCAAACATCTCGATGTTGAGGGAATCAGTTATGACTTTAATAAGTGACCACAGCGAGTTTGGCAGAATTCGTCCTCAAAGTATTCAGTTATTTATTAAGTTTCAATTTAATGAATAGTCAAACTTGCACAGCCTGATATAAGGGCGAAAAATAGTTTTCCAAAGAGTTCTGAGGAGGTAAGCATGAAAATCTACATATAATTGTAGAACGTTATGTACACGTGACATAAGGATAAAAATGCAGACCTTGTCCCATTCCGCGCCGAGCACACCTGCTCTCTGATGAACAAAGAGGAAGGAGTAGGTAAGAAACTGGTCCAGGTGGTCTGCTGGCTTCTGAATCTAGCAGTTGCTACATGTAACACTAGTCAGTTGTATCCTGATACTTGCAGTGACAATGTCGACTTTATACAGATGAGACATACAACGTAGCGGGAATTATGTCTTATTATTAATATTTTTATGATATTACATTAATAACCGGTGTAATAGCTACCACAAATATAATGTCTGTGTAATACGTCCCTGATCCATCAAGGTTACACATTTGCTACGGTTTTAAAAAAAAGCTGCAAGCAAGAGGAAAATTTATTTGATTAGTATAAATTATGTCAATACATGTCTCGTTAGAATGTTTACCCCTATAAATTGTAGAGAGTAAACAAAATATTAAAACATGCTATACTGGTCCCATATTTATCGTATTAATGAAATTAGCCGCCAGCTAAGCATCTCTGATCATGCGTGTGTGTGTGTCAGTCAGAGTGCTCGCGCTGGGACCTGGCGATGCACAATACTGGGTTGGGTTTATGGGAGATGCATAACAACGTGATCTATATCTGATGGTAAGTTTCTGAACATTCAGAACGGTGGTTCAGACTATGTACACTCTGCCGCAGCAAGACATTTAATGCCGATAAATAAAGACCTTTTGGCAAAGCATCGTTGTGGAACATAAAATGTATTAGCTTTTTAAATTTTGACTGTGCTTTTACATTACCATAAATGACATTGGCGGGCTTCAACATCTTAAGAACTATCGTTACGAGTATTGACATTTGTTCACTTCGCCTCATATTTGTTGTATTCGCATTCAACCATGATTGTACTTAACCTACTTACATTCAAAACAATTCTTCCATACTTTCCAAATTATGTATTCGTTATAGCTAAAGACTTGTCATTTTCGTTTATCAAAAATATTGAGTACTAACGAGAAACGAACAAAATCTTCAATTTACATCAAATTGTGAACTTATGAATTGACATAACGAAATTATTACAGAAATAGCTATAATTATTGTAAAGTATTAATTTAGGTAGCTATTGTTAAAACATTTCATTATTTTCTGTGTTCATTAGTAACCTGGTGTATTGAATTCGTTTACAAAGAGGGTTAATTGAAAAATAAACTTTTCGAAGCAAGATTTTTAGAAATGTTGCATTAATATTTTATCAAATGAAAATTATACAGCAATATTGACTCTCTTGTTTATTAAGTTTTGCTTGAAATAACGATGAGATTTGCGTGAGTAAGTAATAACATAAGTCACATGTATTAGGCTCTCAACGTTCAGAAAGGCAGCTGAACCCACATTTACAAAATTTCATAGCGTGCCAGTAGAGTTATATTTACTTAATTTCCTTGAAAATTATTATTTCCATAGCGTAATAATTTTACATATTCTCATTGCGTGTCTTTATCACGCGTCGCTATATATCAAAGAATGAAATTCATATCATAGTAAATATTGAACAGTGTTTTACAAACTTATTACATTTATAGGATTAAGTAAACATATACCCATTAACTATTTTATACATGTATGTCAACATTCAAAACAAACACACATAATTGTAAAACATACGGAAAATACATTTAATTCACTATTCCGGCTGTCTACACGGCATTACAGTGCTGCACCTCGCGATGCTTTTCATCTGCCACACGTAGTTACGAGGCTAGTGGCCTGAATCTGCCACGACCTGCACACTAGATATATACGTGCCTATCTGGCAGTCTGTTGCGTTTGCAGACTCTCGCACAATATCTGGTCAGTTGGTCATGGTCTTACATATGCAGTGCGCTGAGAATCATGCTGTTTGCATTCCTCGACGATCTTCACAGGTGTATACGTATTTATTTATTAGATAATTTACGTGATCACGAAGAACTTTACAGCTCTCGGAACGTAAACTGTAGGAAAGGGGAAGAAAATCGACAAGACCTATAAGATCCAACTAGGACCTGCTTTGGAATAGAAGAGTGTTTACAGGTGTTAGGAGGCATCTACTTATCGCGATAATGAATTATACAATGTTTAGGTTATAGCGATATTGAAAACACAAAGCACAACATAATTGAGTTGAAATGTCGAATAATGAGCTGAAAATATTAAAATTTCTAATTGCAGACTGTATGTGTTAAACGATTATTTTTTTTACGTGCATATATATGAAAACACAACGAAGATTTTTTTAAGTTCGATTCTATAGAGTATGTAGTGTTTTTGATGATGATAAATTTATGTTTGAACAGATTAATGAAACTGAGCTTCCTATTATGAAACACTTAGTATAATATACCCCACTTTTTTCCGTCACCATTTCGTCCCAGCCTCTTTCCCAAACAAATCAATCTAACTGAAAACGTATAGTAATAAACAATACCATGTTCACTGCATTTGATCCTTATACAAAACTGCAAGGTGTGCAGGTAAGGAAGTGTTACATAGTGGTACAAAAATGTTTTTGCGCGAACTTCCAATTTCTCTTTATAAAGGCATCCTAGCAGCAAATGTTTTACAGAACAGGAATTTCCGTAAAAATAAACAACTCGCTGTCCAAATAACGGATATAAACATTTTCATACAAAACGGAAAATTCAGTAAAATAACAGAAATATTTCTTTTCGGAATGGAAATATTAACATACTTTCTTTACGAAAATTTCCTTAAATTTACATGAACATTTTATAAGAAAATAGAAGTTTCGGTAATGGGTTGTTACTGAAACATCCGTAAAGTAATGGAAATGTCCTCTGCATTACGGACACTACCCTACTTTTGGTTTTCCGTTAAACTGAATTATGAACGGAAAGTTCTGTTTCTTAATTAAGCTGTCCGTAATTCGACGCCAACTTTACGACCGTTCCTGGGGAATTTTTTACCAGAACTTTTCCGTCAATTGACGGAAAAATTTTTTTACAGTGTATACTTTACGTCAACTTGTAAAGGAAGGTCTGATTCAGGTAGTCAAGTGCTATATTTGTAATAATGTGTTGAGCCATGACGTTGAAATCACGCGTACTGACAATCGTAAAGTGGCAAAGCAAGCAGACTTAGTCTCGTCGACGCGGTCATGATAGGGGACAAAACATACTTGAGATAATCAGATGCACGGGAAGAGGAATCAGCAATTGTTCTGGCTAAGGGCAACCTTCCAGCATTCGTCTGGAGCCATTTTGTGGTACAAAAGAAAAAAGAAATGTGGACGGCCAGAGCTGGGAACCGAAAACGGTTCCTCCTTAATGCGAGTATAACGTGTTACCATTGCACCACCTCGCTCGGTAATAAAAAGTGGAACGTCTGCCATTAACTTGGAGAGTGTTGTACACACAAACATGACAGGCACTGCTACGGTTAGGCGGACTGGTATAATAATTACGTTTACTGGTAATACAATACTATGTTGTCTACCCGTTGACAAAAAATCTTAAATAAGCGTTCTATTCAACGTACCAATGGAAATTCACAGCCTATGCGTGGCTACTCTGAACGTTTTACGCCTACACTTTATTAATATGAGCACAATAATTGATAATTACATACACAGGAAAGCTAGTTAACATTATTTGCTCAGTTATTCAATGAACTAAATCTGTGAAAGTTTCGCTGTTACATGGAAAGAAATTAATTTTCGTAGGACACACACTTCTGCTAAAGCAGGGACAGCAGTACATTTTGGCCGTCGGTGTTTTATCTGAATTGTTATTACAACAATATTTTCTGAAGTAACATAATTTTCTGTAGAATAATTTTGCTCCTTGTTCCTTCTACAGTACAAATATTTACTTCTACAGAATACTGTTTTGAAAGTATTCCACGTTGCACTAACAAACAAACGGGACGCTTGTCCTATTTTTAAAACTAATAATATATTAATCGTGCATTCGTTCTTTTCTTGCCGAATAACAAGACGTCAGGTGTAGACATCCTAAGAGATATTTTAGTGAAACTATTCTTCCCATATTCCATTATATTTCATGAGCCAATGCTGAAGAGTTTATTGCAGACTCTTAACAGTCATTCAGTCCCGGTCAATTTCTTCGGACGTCCGAGTAGTTTGTCACTTTCGATTTGGAGTTTCGATGGTTTCAACTACTGTGTTTCCTGTGACTATTGCGTAAGACTTGGAAAAAGAAAAATGATATATCTGAATTTTCAAACATGCGTACTCGGCCATGTATAATTATAATATTTTCTTACTACGTCAGTTAATTCATGCACAAACGCAAAATTTGTGTGATTCGAGGCAATGTACTCGATTCACTCAAAATGACTACATGCACTCGTCTACAAAATGAACAAAACACTACACTGTGCAAACAGTAGTTCCAGAGAATCCACCACATGCGCTCCCGACATATACAAAAGGAAAATATGTCCCCTAAGAACACGTTCTGTATTGTACACTGAGAGAAAGAAATTGTTCACATAACAAAATATATTTGCTTGAGGAATATGTGTTTTACTGAAACATGCGATGTTTCACTTAAAAACGCCTTGTTTACAAAAAACATACAAATTTTTTTACTGTAACCAGGTAATATGGTTGAACATATTTGTTTCAGTTAAACATTATTTTGTTGGCATAACCAAGTCGCAGTTGGTTGTCTCAGTCTATATTTGTGGCAATAAACTGAATTTTCACTTGAGACATTCGTTGTTGTTTCTCTCAAACAAATGTAGTTTGGTTAGCGCAAACATTTGTGATCAAATATGTCATTCGGTTCTACCAAATATATACTTGTTTCGCCGTATACGTACTTAACATTTGTTTGCGTGAAAGATGTAATATCATTGTTGTGTTACAAACAGTTGTTTGTATAACGTGATCAAGATGTCGGACACGCTGGCAACTTATTCGTTTCGGTTAGTTATGTTTTTTTTTTGTTTCATTCAATATATAATTTCGTTAAAATGTGGTTATTAATAATAAACAATGTAACAAACGCAACCTATTAATTTTATATCCGTTTAATTAACACATACCCAATTATGTTAACTTACCCTGATATATCATCATAACCCGGCTGTTGTTCAACAATTATGCTGGTTTAGTGGTTAAGGTAATCGACTTGTAATATTAGGTTTTCGGGTACAAATCCCACCTCTGCCAAGAAATTTAACCTTATATAAAAACATACAGGACGTGATTAGAAACGTGGATAGTATCTCCGAAATAGGAAAATCAGCAAATAATTAATTTATTTTCTATTTTAAACAGCCGGACAATGGCAGGATTGTTACCTAAAACATTCTTATTGTTTCACTCAAACAAATGCAGCTTAGTAAGCCCAAACATATTTCACCAAACATATTATTTAGTTCTACCAAATGTATATTTGTTCTGCCATATATGAACGTACCATTTGTTTGAGGGAAACCAATTATATTTTATAGTACCATTTCTTTTTCTCAGTGTAGCTATTGCATATACAACGTATTAAACGCGAGATTGAACGATTATGGATGTCGAGCACCACAAATTGTATATTAAGGGTACATAGACTTTTCCTGTAATATGATACTAGTAAAATAAAGAAAATTATACTTTGATTAGTATGATCGTATAGTGTATATTCAAAAGTGATCACAATGGTTCATATTTCCTATGTGAATGAATAATACAAACTGTTTAATAAACGAAGTATGACTGACATATGGGTTATTTGGGACACCAAAGTAAGGATGTTTATTTATTTACGGAATTTTATTTTCGTATGTTTCATTCATATATAAAAATATTATGCTGATTATTTAAGTTGGACATTTTCTGTTATAGTTGTTCATGTTATTTTTTAGCTTTACGGCTGATGTCTGAGAATATAAACTCCAGGAAAATGGACTTAAGTTTTATCTTATTCTAAATAACCACAGTTAGTCTTCCAAGTGGCGGCCAGGCGACTTCCTTAAGCGATTAACGATTGAAATGTAACCGGGAACACACATATGGTGTGGTACAAGAGGACAGAAAGTGATGCGACATGAAGTTGACACAAATAGGGACATGTTTTTTTCTGATATGTGTTGTGTAATACATACACACACACACACACACACATATATATATATATATATATATATATATATGTATATATATATATATATATATATATATATATATATATATATATATATATATATATATATATATACAGGAAGTTTCTTAACGTATGCGGAGTTTGTCCCACTATTTAGGAAACACACTATATATATATATATATATCAATAGAGAGAGAGAGAAAGAGTAAGAAGGCAACATTCGAGCGCGTATGCGAGGCAGCGAACTACACCACCTCCTCTTCCCACATATATCACAACCCATATTCCCGGCGACTCAAGGCTGCCTCTGCAACACTTATCGCTAATGTCAGATGCCGCCTGAAAGGAGGGGGGCACCGCCAACCGTGCTTGAAGACCACGCGCCTAGGCCATGATCTAAGGTTACACTTACACCTTGAAACTTCCGGCTGCGGGAAGCAGATCCGAGGTGTGAAGTTGTTCTGGGAGTCGTCGCGGTCAGTTATAAATATAAGCTCTGGGAAGCTGACCGAGATATATTATGGTGTTTGGACAGTGCACGTACGCGGTAAACTCGGCAGCGGAGACAACGGCAGCAGCAAAGAGCGGCGCCGGATCAGCGCTTTAAGGAGGGACAATTGGCAGCATTGGAACTGTTAGTGGGTGTTGTAGTTACAGTCCGTGTGCAATTTTATGATAAAATGTTTCAGTAGGTGTCATTTTCTTCCTTATTATGCATTGAATGATGGTGACTATATCGGACGCGTGACTGTCTGAGAGGAGAAGGCATCGAAACGTTTTAAAATTTGAAAAAATTTTAAAAATATATATTATGATAAAATTAATTGTATTTAGAAGTCAATAATCTTTGTAGCTACCTTTTTATTACCAAAATGCACTATATTATGGAGTAGGATGTGTTCAAACCGTAAATGTGAAAGAAATAATTAAAATTTGGACAGGGAGCAGCGGCAAAAGGAAATAAGGATAATTATAAACAAAGTATAACATTTGTTGCAATATGTAAACATTCTTACCATGATTGCATAGAAATGTTATTGTTGATTTTTGTAATGCATTCACAAATTAAAAAATAATTGCAGTACGATGCCTACATACAACAAATATTATGAAATCTATTGCAAGAGCAGATGTCACAAGAGGGACGAAAAGAAAAATACACCTGGATGCGTGTCTCATGCACAACAAAAAAAGGCGAAGAGACTTAGTGGAAAATGGTAAGGACGGAAGTTATCGAAAGCTGTCAAAAGACCTTACAATGATATTCAACGTGGAGATATAAGCAATGTAACAAAATCTTACATATTTTAAATGGCAATGCCTCAGTAGTAAACTTACTACAACTTTACGTGAAATGAAATGGCATGCAAACTGTTATAAAATATATGACGCACATTAAGAGGTGGCAAAGTGTAGAAAAACGATTTTTGTCGTTACAAAATAAGCTCATATAGATAATTCAGATGAATCCAGTACCCCTAAGCATTTTACACGAGGCCAGATATAATGTAAACATTATACAAGTAACTGCTTTTTTTTTATGGCAACGCGACAAGAAAGTATCCACTGCACCATGTTTCGTACGACACAGGAAGGTGGGGGCTAACTAAAAAGAAACCGTTTAGTTAATCAGAAACAAAACATGGCTTGTTAGGCTTAACGAAAGCATCCACCCAGCAGGTGCTCATGCAGTTGATAGTTTGTATCATGCACCGTGCCGGGCCAAAAATGTGGCAAACGTGCTTCGTAGGGCTCATACACGAGTACAGCAAATTTAAACTATTCTGGTGGCTTCAAAAACTGAAATTCTGGCATTGTTTGACGATTTCTTGTAGAAGGAAACGTAGTATGTATGGCTGACATACACAATATGTACAGTTGAACATCGAAATATAGTTGAACCTCCAAATGCAGTTGAGCCTCGAAATGTAGTTGAACCTCAAAATATAGTTGAACCTCAAAATTCATTTCAAGTTCACAGTCTCTTGTAACTGTTGTAATTGTGGATGGCATGACTAAACTTCAAAATTTGAGGTTTACAGAAGACATCAAGAGAATTACTGATTTAGCAAATCAGCTAGGAATAATATTTTACCGCAGTATAGCGCTTTCCCAGAGCTTCATATAGTCATTGATGCCTACTTAGAAAAGTCATTAAAAATGATACAAGCGGCCTAAGGCAGCATGGGAAATCACCTATTCAATAAAGGGTAGAAGTAAACACAAACATAATATCTGTTTCTCTGAAGAACCTTCTGTTTCATGATAAAACTAAAGATACACGTACTAAAGGTTTGACTTAATTTTTTATAAAAAAATGTGCAGATTTAAAAATAATATGGTAGTTGCCTACGGTGACCAAGCAAAAGCTACTAATCTTCTTGTTGCTGATTTAAAGTCTTCATAAGAATAAGCCGATACGAAAATAATTCTGCATGCACTTCATGCAACCACATAATCTCAGTCCCTGACAATATTTTCACCAGACACATATGTTCTGGTATTGGCTGTTCACTGGTACCAACCATTTTCTAAAGACACTTCATTTGTTTCAACTGGAGGTTAGATGCACAAGATTTCTGTGGACAATGTGTATGCAGCGTTAGTGCACATACGAGCTGAAGTTTTACTTGGATTGTATGCTCTTTCTGGCTCTGACATTAACGCTTCGTTTACTGGTAAAACCAAAACTAGTTTCCGGAACAAGTTTATAGATGTAGACTACAAAACCCTGACAGCTCTAGCAGCTTTGGGACAAATGGAAACACTCGAAAAGGAAACCCTTCTAGTTCTTGAAGAGAACATATGCTCTGTGTATTTACGTGTGCTAGAAATGAAACTTCTAAGTGAGTTAAGGTGGTGGCTTATTACAAAACAAAACAATTAAAAATAATGGAGAGAGCCCTCAGTGCCTCCAACTTAAGCTGCACTTCGTCCAGCAATTCACAGAGCTCAATTCCAAGCTGATATATGGCCTAATCGTCCAAAAGTGACAGATTTTGGCTGGACCAATGATGATGTTGGATGTTATGAACCCATTATGTGTGATATTCCTTGCAGTCCTGAGAAACTTCTCAATGTAGTGCGCTATTCTCATGGTCCATCGTAATGCGTAGTACTCTGCGAATGTGCTAATAACGGGGTACAATGTACTGAAATGTGATAATGTTCAGCTGACTCCGAAAAATCCGAAAATGTTTTCGAAAATGGTGTTGACGATGATAGTGACGAAAATGATAATGATAATGTTATTTTTCACGAAAATTATGAAGAACTATAGAATATTCTGTTTTACATTATTAGCAATTAATAATTTCATTGAATTTTTTCAAGATCTTGAAAAACATTTTTGTCTAACATTTACTAACTGAAGGTGTTGACGATGTTAGTGATAATGGTTATAATTAACACGAAGATAATGAGGGAAGTGAAATGTGATTTTAATTTCCTGAAAACATTTGTTATCAACCATATACTAACATCATGATGATTATTATTGTCATAAATATTTATAAATACACATATAGCAATGCAATATGTCGTAAGCAGGTCGATGCAATGTATTTTTATCTAAGTAAAGATTTTGATACATGTCAACACACACTAATCGTACGCAAATTATAGAATTTCGGCTTAACCACCGACTATGTTATTTTCATTCATAGTTACATTACTAGCAGAACTTTCAGTATAAGAACTGAGGTAACTTTACTTCAAATATTTACTGCTCCATCTGGAGTACCACAGTGTGGAAACCTATTATCTCTGTTATTTAATGTATTTATCAATGACATGACTGATATTCTTCATGATTCTAAGGCTCTTTTGTGTGCTGATGATTTAAATATTCACCGTACTGCATGTACGATAAATGACTGCATACTTCTACAGATTACCTCATGTAAACGCTATTATTAACTGGTGTCTACTGAATGGTATGAAATTTAATGAGGATAAAACGCAAATAATTACATTTTCTCGTAAAATATGAACTGAGTTATATGTTACATGTTTATTCCTTGGCCATTCTGTGACACATGGTAGTCATTGATGTTTGATACAGTGCTTCTAAGTGATGCAGGCAAATATTACATGGAATGTTCATAACGACCACACCGCGCACCTGCACATACACGAACACGTCTCATCATAGATCTGCGAACACGTCAAAAAATGCACAATTCTCTTTACGCTATGACTAAACTCTGGTGATGTGTCACACCTTCAAGGTTCAAAGTAAATCTTATTGATGTAATGTCTTGCATTAGGTGCTAACCTTCTCGAGCTACCCACATGAGGGCAGGATAAGTATAAAGAAGTATTGTAAGTTAAATGTGTGTGCTTCTTGTCGATTGCAACATACGCCAATGCTGATGGACTACCGGTACATTTAGCAACATAAGTTTTGCAACACTTAACTTTCCAAATTAAGGTATGGTGTAGTGTTTCACATCCCACAGTCTGTACACCTGTGTCCATTACACAGACATATGAAAATTACGGCAACACCCCATTCGTACATTCAAAAACAAAGAAGTGCATAATTTTGTTCGGTTTTTCTTTGCGGACCGGAAATTGTCTCATATGTGGCAATCAAAAATTAATGCCTTGAATTTTCACACTGCAGTTAATACTTTTTGATACTAAATGAAACATGTTGGTATCTACAGAATCAGAACTTTTTTGAACAAAAACACATTAATTTTCCTTTCTCGAATACTGTGTCATGCATAGCAGAATACAAGATGGCTTTCTGGTGAATTTGTACAGTAGATTACATTTTGTGGAATAAATCACAACATGAGATATCTGCTGCGTTTTAAATGTTGCAGTGGAGTTTCTACCTAACCATTTTTGTGTGATGGGTTTCCATCTAAACCCACCTTTTTTTGCACATCGTCATTTAACAACGCTCCTAAGTCCTGTGTTTTACACCTAAGATACACAGCATGTTGCATAAGTAACACTGCGTTCATGTGTACGTATTTTGTTGTCGAGCAGACGACAAGAATACTCAATCGTCAGTAAAGTCTGAACTACTCATAAAAAAGCAGAATTTTTTTCCCGAGTAGATATTTTACTAGCGGACGTTTATTTATGTAGAACTATGCGGTAGTATGCCTTATCTTCGAGCAAAAATTAAAAACAGTTTTTTTTTAAAAAATAAGGGCTTGAAAACCTAAAATCTACAAAAATGGAAAACTGTCACTTTTATAAATTTTAATATTATATCTAGGTTTCATAATTACACAATTTAAAAAAATAATATCGTTTTCATTTGAAAATATAGCTAATTTAACATCCGTAAAGCTCTCGCACTGGGATTTTCGGACTCTAAAATTATTTTAAATTTAAAACGCCAGGATTATAATATTTAATATTGTAAAAATTACAGTTTTCCATTTTTGTAGCTTTTGTGGTTCCATGCCCTAATTATTCTAAATTCAAATTTAAATTTTTTACTCGAAAGTGAAGCATACTACCACATAGAGTCACATAAATAAACGTCCGCTGATAAAATATCTACTAAAAAAATCTCATCTAATTTTGGTGAGTAGTTCCGATTTTATTGACGGTTGAGTATTCTAGTCGTCCGCTCGACATCGCACATTTCCATACCTCTTAAGAAACTTCATCATTCTACACAAAAAAGTTTCTCCAAGATTCTGGGAGTAGTTATTCGTCTGGTGTATAACTGGTGTGCAAAACTGTTTACCAATTACTGTTCACATAAAAATGTAACACGTATAATTGACTAATTTTTAATGCATTAAGTAATAAACTTCGTTTTAATGTTATCCTTAAAATATGAAGGAAATCCTACGTAGAGTAAAAGTATTTCCGCAATTATTATTGGATAAGAATCAATGTACTGCTATGTTATCGACTTTATTACATGATTATATAGTTTCAGTTAAAATTTCCATATGATTCAAAACATTAACAACTCTTAAAATTATCCAAAATAATGAAACTTTTAGTTTATGCTCATATGAAACTATGTTAACTTAACTAAGCAAGCATTTGCAATGTTTTAGAATTATTAGCGATGGTATATATTATCCAACTGTTAAGTGTACAATGCGAAGTTACTACCTACTTTGCCTTCGCCATATCCTTGACCATCTTTCGGTTACCAGCAAGTTCAGGAAGTTGACATAGGCACTAGAAAACAGTTATGCTTCAGCGAACGTTGCTTGTGCGTTGTTCCCTCCTGCCTCGACTTCCTCCCGTCATTTTTATCAAAAAGAAAGCAAGAGTTGGGAGGCGTCAACAGTAGTTGTATTCAGAGTACGCGAAGCGTGTAGTCGCGAACCCTGCAAGGTTCGTTCCAGAAGCGTAAATTACCAGCACCCTCTAGGGGAAAATTCCTAGTCCAGAACCCGAAATACAACCACTCTGCTCTCAACTGGACTTCGCCCTATCGAGAGTTCGGATAAACTTTCCCGCTGCGCTGCCAACCCTTAACCTGAAAGAAGCATCTAGACTATTCCAACTTGTGTTTAACTCTCTTTCGTAAAATAGATACCCTTTCTTCGTGATACGTAAGTATATTAAATATACTGTATTAGCTGTTAATATGTTATATGCTAGGAAAAATAATAATACGTGTATATATATATATATATATATATATATATATATATATATATATATATATAAAGCTGAAAAGAGTTATTAATAACAAATACATTTGCACAAACTTTCTTGTCGTATAATGGTCCTAGGTCAGTTTCATCTTAAGGGTTTAAGGCGATGCCAGGTAGTTATGCTGTGATATTCAAAATATATATTTTTAAGCAACAAATTTAAATGTACTTGAATCCGTGCTTAGTTGTGTCACAAACATATCATAATTTGTATATAATATTTTGGTAGCAATCAACGTAACTATTTTGAAGATGTTAGCACCAATTTTGTTATGGAAATCTACCGAAATCAAGAAAAATTTTTCTTTTCAGAACGAATGGTGTATAAAAAAATGCCTACACAGTATTATGTGTCGAATGACTCCTCTACGTCTTCCGTTTTCATCAAAGCTTTCTGTTAAAAAGTTTTGAGTTATTTTTTTTACTAATGTGAAAAAAACATCCCAGCATGGCATAAGATTAACTTCAAGCAAACATTGAGTTGTTCTTGACAAAACGCTAAAATAACTTAATTTCATAATATTACCTTACATACTATCTTGAAATATTAAATATGTTGTCTACGACGCGCTTAAAATTGTAGGGCATTCGTAAAAATATATTTATTAACGAAACTATGCAACATGTGCCCATTATTTCAATTTACGAAAATAAAGGTAATTTCAAATGATGACTAAAAGGAAATATCAAAGCAACACGTCAATTAGGAAAAATTATTCGGAGCCTCTTTCAAATGGACGAACACCGCTATTCAGCTTATTATATCCGAAAAACTACGCACGGGAATCGTGTGAAAATATTCTAGAAACATGCAATGGGCTTTGCTTAAAACTTTTCCCAAATAAAAGTATTCGGTCACCACTTGGAGTGTTAGTTAGGCGAGTGATTTGCGGATGCAACTGCACGCCATTTCAGTGTCTTGCGTTAGAGGCGATACCGCACCAGATGAGCCGGTCAACATCACCCTTGGTGCCGTGTCTCACTCACACAAACACACGGCCATTAAACGGACGGCTTAAACATAAATTGTATTTTGAGAATCCTGAAGAACGTGTCTGTAGAATTGTCCTACTGTCGGAAACTATTTCTGTGATTGTTTGAAATACATAAGCTAATTACAATACTCAGCCTATCAGTGCAAAAAAGTGTGTTAAATCTAAAATGATCGTTTAGATGTTGTGAATTAATTAGGCCTATATTTAATATATTAATTGTTTTTCTTCAGAATATATCAACAAATTGTGAATTAATCAGTTTAGTTGCATATTTTACATCTTTCTTACCTAACTCCACAATGAGAAGTTTTGCTGACACATGCGGTATGTCTCACTAGATTAAACAAGATCGTTTAGTATCATTTATGTTACGCTTTTGAAATAATAATTACATCAACAAGGAAAACCTTATAAGATATTTAATAATTTAGAATTTATTTTTAACTGTATGTGTTAGTTTTATGAGCTATATATCACGTTATCTTCAATGTAATATAGCAAAAATGTAACATGTAAGTGTTCTCATTTGTGTGAAATACTTGTAAAGAAAATCAAAGTTAAATTTCTATATTTCTACGAAATTAATTACATAGCTATCATGTTTACAACCTGAATGTACTTGAAAATAAGGACATTTTGGTGACGTATAACAAACATTTAAAAAACGGAAACCATAAATATGACAGTTATATTATGTATCTATATTATGCCTTTTAATATGAGCGAAGATAATTTCACAAGATTCTTAATAATTAAATACGAGTAGTTAAAGTATTTGAAATTTTATGTGTAACTTTCTTTTTGTTTGGCGTGTGTTTAGGCGTGCAAAATGTTAAATAAAGTTTATACATTTGCAATGGTACCATATTACAATTAATAATACAACATTGCATTTTCCATTTATGTATTTCAAAGTGAAAAGTGTACGCTAAATGAAATACAGGGAAAACTATCATATATCGTGTTAAAAATAATTGAATGGTAAATTTATCATTATCTCACAATTTAAAAACATAGTGAATTGAATTTTTTTTTAAGTAGCGATATATTTCGTGCTAATAAAATCTTAATTGCCCAAAAATATTACCTAACCAGTATGGCAGTCAATCAAATATTTGAATATATGTATATATATATATATTTTTTTGTATGTCGTTTGTACATTTTTGTATGTCGTTTGTAATGTTGTGCGTTTTTTTGTATGTTGTTCCTAATGTTATATGTTTTTTGTATGAGTTACTCTGTTATTGGCCTCGGCTGTTGAGTGGCACAAAAAATCGGTGTAATAAATAAAATAAATAAAGAATATATATATATATATATGTATACACACACACATTGTCACAGTTCACATGACGGGGATATTTCTGGAATAAAACCAGAATGTATGGAAGTCTTAAAAAATGGTCTAAAATCAGGGGCTAACGCGTAACTCAACATAACTATCAGGGCACAACAAAACATCTCTGAGGCTACTTGCTCCTATAGCTTATGCAAGAAGATACAAATAGATCGTAAAGGTCGCATACTCAGTTATGAGTACGTGTGTTTTCCTTACGTAGCACATGAAATATAAAATTGTTATACAACTTAACTCTAGGTGGAATAATTAATAAAACTGGGGTCAGCATAAAAAAACAAAAATTAATTAAACACCCACGGTTTCTTTAAAGACTACAATGTATTACAGAAAATAAAAATTACAAACCTTTAACGCAGATAATGGTATCTGACATAAGAACGACTAGAATGGTTACTAAAAATTAAAGAAGCATGATTTAGACGTTTTAAGATTCTGACAATTATAATTGAGTTTCACAACTAACACCCATAGTTGCCAGATGAAATTATTGTTCACCTTGCTAGGAATGACAACTGACCCGCGGTAATCAAGCCACTTTACAGAAATAGTCAGCGCAGCCAGCACAGAGGAAAGTGCTCATTGCAAAATAGCAAGACTTCCGCCTTCCCACAGCAGAGTCAATCACTTCCCAACACTATAAACGAGACTAAAAAAATTTAAACATTTACGACACGATAATGTGTGTATATATATATATATATATATATATATATATATATATATATATATATATATATATATATATATATATATATATATATATATATATATACATGATGGGGCAGAATTAGACCGACAAACTTCGGGAGGTGATTCCTTCTAAAAAACAAGTAGAAAATCTAAGTGACACTTTGTACCTAAAACTAATATTAAGGGCGGTATGAGCCCTTAATCACGGAAAATTTAAAGTGTATTGTTGTAAAATAATGAAAACTAAGAGGCATTGAATAAATACAAGTTGAGCATCATTTTATACGACCGGCACCTTCAAATACACATTAGAATCACATCAATAACTGCCCCCCTAATACAAAATACTAGGGTGGCTATCCATTTTATTACATGCCACTGTTCTACTGTTCATCAGGAATTACGAAGATTTAATGCGGGTTTCTACTAGAGAAGCAGGTCAGGAATGAAAAAGTTCGCCTTGTTGTAAATGCGTACGACTAACCGTTTTCGTGTAAAATTCGTAAAAAAGAGTGGGCTACAGTAAGACAGTTACTACGTAGGCAATACGGCATACATGTTTGAATGGCTGGCTGCCATATCAACTGCTATGACTGAGGGATGGGAGAGAATGGAGGCCTAACATCTCATCAACAGTTAAAATCATTAGGTACAGTAACAATGTCAGAGAATCAGGAAAGGAATCGGCCATGACCAATATCAACGGATTTAACCCATTATTCGCCTGGAGTGATTTCGGGAAACCTTGGAAAACAGGAACAAGAAGGAGCGGAATTGGGAATTGAACTCGTAGATTCCTGCAACATTATACACTTGCACCACCTCGCTCGTTGACGAGAATGGAGGAATGTTTTTGAATAACGTTATCACAAACAAGGTTACAGTACAAGTAACAAATTGTTTTACAACAGTCGTAGTATTAAGGTACTGCTGTTTTGTAATACCAGTTGTAACATGTAGGTTTGTGCCCTTAATTACAGGCATTTAAACTTAAAATCCTGGGAATGTTAATGTCATCATTTAAATTGTATTAGTATTTTTGCTATATTGGGGATGACTTTATTACTTAGAATTTGTAAGTGTTAATGTTAATTCATTTTTGGTTTTTATTTTTACAAAGAATTCTCAGTATGTAAGTAATAGAGCAGTTTAGTGCCGCACTAGGGTGATTTGGACGAGGCATAAAAATATTTTATGTGCAGTAGAGATGTACATACTCTTTGTCGGAGTGCAGTTGGCAAAGAATAAGCACGGACGCGACTGAAGGAAGGGACAGTTCCATGAACTGTGATGGAGAATAAACGTGTGTGAGCCACCGAGCTGCCCTGGGTCGATGTCCTCCGATTTTGAGTTCCACTGAAGATATGAAGGAAGGATGTCCTCCCATGTTGCATCGGGAGGTTTAAAAATGAAGAATTCCCTGTAAAACCTCCATCTCAGTAGTATTAACGTCCCGCCGCCGCGTTTCCCCGAACAGAACAGTTCAGTACAATTTTTTGGACGTATTTTGTTTAAAGTCACAGACACCCCTGAAATTTAAATGGTCTAAGTAAGCATAGTTAGTAAGTGAAAAATATCAGTAATTGATAGACAAAATTGAGAACTTAATTTGCCGTATGTGTGTGCTGCTCGTTGAATTGTCGTCCTCCTGCAGTTTGCTATGATATCAGAACTTACTCAACTACCCTTATTTTCACTTCTACTTTTACATAGTATTTGAGAGCATTCACAACTTATTTTCTCAATAATCTTTTGATGTAAGATTATTAGGACCGCCAGTAAACTTTAATGAAGACATGAATTAAAGGTATTATTTCATTTTAGGCAGAGATTTTGGTGTCGTCAGTAGTATTCCATTTTATACTGTAGTATTTGTGTGTACGGCGACATGTCACGATCTGTCTTCAATTGTATGTTTTCGGTTTGTCCTTACATAAATTAGGTTTTCTTAATCACTCATTGCTGTGAAAATACTTCATTGATTGTATTATAAATAAGTAAATATTAAAATAGATCGCAGGCTTTCGCGGCCGTTGTCTGCATTTTCTTGGCTTGTGGGTGTGAGCCGCGTTTGAAGATTGTCTTGCGACGTTTCGGCAGTCGTTGCAGCTGCCATCATCAGGTAGTCAGAGTCGGAGACCAACTGGCAGATGTAAGAGTTGCAGGTCCTTATATACCCTGGTGTCTGGGTGGCTGCTTCCAGGTTGGCTGGGCCTGTCGGCCAATCACAGGCCTGCTTGCTCCTGATTGGCCGAGGTGGTTAGCCAATCCTGGCTTTCTCCTGGTGTACCTTCTGATTGGCTGGGTACTTTCATTATATTGATTTGAAAAAAATTCCCTTCAAGTAAAGTAATTGGCATATTTAATCGAAAAATTTAAAAAATGTATGTTAAATGCATACGGTAAAAACGCCTAATTTAAAAATGCTCATTTGATATGAATGAGAGTATATGTTTGTGCTTTTTTTTTTTTTGCTCAAAATATTTTGTCAAATGATTACACTTTTAAGACCAAAATTCGGTCTTCCCGCCAGAAGAGAATATGTTGAAAATTGCAGAAGTTTGTGTATTTGTGTGAGCGTATGCAATTCGTGGTAGGGGGAGATAATAGAGAATAGTGTTAGGTTTAGTGACTAACACGAATGTATTAAAAAGATAAATAGGTTTAATACAACATGTGTGTGTGTGTGTATATATATATATATATATATATATATATATATATATATATATATATATATATGTGTGTGTGTGTGTGTGTGTGTGTGTCTATGTTGGTGTGTGTGTTTTGCAATAGTTTTCTCTAGTTCAAATGCTATAGCACCAGTAAATAAATAACACATATTTTCACGCGTTTACATTCAATTTATGTTTCCAATTAAAATTAGATTTGAATGTAAAATATTTTTGTATTATAACACACTTTTCATGTGTTTCGTTTTGTTGCGTATGTAATGAAACAAAGTAACTGCAGTGTTAAATAAATATAATGTTCCTTGAGCTACGAACTTCCTTCGACGGTTTGGGCACTCCCCATCTGTGTTAATGAATAGCCCTCTGGAAAGAAAAAACTCGACTACCCTCTCTTTTGTCGTCCCTTCCTGAGGTCCTTAACGTTGCCTCGAGGCAATACATCTCCCTCTAGAAACTTGGCTTTATCTATCGGGTCACTGTAAGCTTTTCCTTTTAATTACAACTTGCGGTGGCTGGCCTTTATCTAACCAGTTGGATGTAGTGCGCACAAAACCGTCAAGTGAATAAATTTATCGCCATTGAAAATCAGTGAAATCACCAAAGCATGTCCCTGCTCCTCAGAGTTCAGTGTTAGTTCAGGGTCCACTCTCGAGCTTCGCCACTGAGGATTGTGTGGAGTGAAGTCGGAACTCCCATCCCTCAAACCCCCTCTTCCTCAGCCACTGCAGTCTCTCCGACCCTCACGGAAACCTGAATGGTCATTTGTTTCTCCACTTAGCTCAAGAGGTGGAGTTGACACTTGCTTTGCATACAGGAGAGTATTCGCTGGAAATGCCATTAAATACATTCAGATACATCGCATGTAGTTTTCTTACATATATGTCAGTATTTAAAATTTATTAGCAGTGCTTTTTAACAATTTCAACTTGTACTTTCAGTTTTACAAGACAAACTATACTTCTGAATCATCATTTATGATTCCTTTCATTCTGCGTGTTTGTACCGTTTTTGTTAAGAAACTTTACCCATCACGTCTGTCTTTTCTAGCTGATGTATTGAAAAAACAATTTTAAGTAAATGTAGTCGTATTCATTTAAAACGGCACGAGAAGTCATACATTTAAGTTGTACTGGAAACATTGGTTTTTAATTGTGTACATTAAAAAAATTAATTTGTTCAAGAAACATATTTGGTAAATTTGCGATTATAAGATGTGTACTTCCCACAAATATTATTAATCCGTAAATATCTGTAAATAGTTCTTAAAAACACGCGCACAAGTTAACAAATAAAATAAAATTACTTACCACTACAAACAAAAGCAGAGATTCAAACTAATTAAAATTATCTAATAATTGTCTATTTCTATACATTCACTGAAATAACAACTTAGCTTACTTTGTTATACGAAACCTCTTCATATAATGGTTTTATGTGGAAATTTATTCATCTTGTTAGTGAAAATACCGTAATCTGAAATGCATAAATAATGATTTGAAGTATAAAACTCTATTAGCATAATTTCTGCCATCGTATATATCTACGGTTTTGCTCATACCTTCTTAAACACTCCGTAGGATCGTATAAATTGAATTTTACACAGACTGAAGCAACATATACCAATTTTATAATTTTTGTAAATGTTATACAATTTATATAATATACAAAATGGTAACTCCTAAAGTCATTACAAAAACTGGGACTTAGCACTTCGTACCCTGAATTACGGCTGAAAATAAATAAGTATTTGCACAATTACACCTTAAAAATATATAAATTGTCTAGATTGTATCGAATAAAATCGATAGTTATAAAACGTTTCCGGTACATATTTTTCACAAATAAAATACTATTCTTATTGCTTTTGGTATCCAAGAGTTCCTCGCAAAACATTACGCAACAGTTTAGCACAATACACATACGATCAAAACGAAACTAGGTACGTGTAGGTGTTTAGCCCTTGACGCACATTCACTTCCATTCCCCCTTTATTCAAAGCTCGACCAGCTGTCGCTTTAAATGTGTTGTAGAAGTCGATTACTATACATTATCCATATACTAGCCTGCATGCCTATGCTCCGTTCACTCTAAGTTGAGTTTTAGAATAAACAAAGCAAATTATAAACAAGCATGTTCATTGGCTGCCGACCGCCGTGCACTATGATCTTGCATAAGAAATATATCTTTGTTATCAGTCGTGTACACATAAATTTACCACTCCGTCACTTAATGAGATAGTTTTATTAACAAATATCTAAAATATACAGATGCTGCAAACACAATCTACGACGCTATATGTTCATTACTATATTCATTGTTAGCGGACGACACGTCCGTACAGTTGGTTCACGAGTTATTTAACAACTGACGAACTGTTAAACGTACGAATTCCTTGGTACACTTGCCAGTATTTAGAGACGTACGATACTCTGAAAATACCAAAAGTTTAGTTCAGTAATAATTACCACAGTAAAAATTAGTCAGAAATATCACAATCAGATATAATGTTTTATTTTTTCAAAGTATTTTTTGGACGTTAACGCGTCAATCTTGTATAGTTACTGGGAATGTTATTTGTTCGTCCATTTTCCATTCCAGTTCGTCCGAACCACGGCCGCGTGGTCCGTACCAAAGTTCCTTGATCAATTTTGTTCGGTCCTCGCGTCGGTTTATTTTTACGTCGCTTGCGGATTAGGTTATGTGGTGCTGGACTTGAACAGTGAAAATGTCTTGCGTGGTTTTCGAAACGTGGATATGTGTCTTCATTACTAAACAAGCTGTGGTGATGTTTATAAGGCAAGAATAAAAATCTCGCATGGAATTCTTCTATATATTAAAACAAAATATGTATCGTGAATTATCGACAGATTGCTCGGTGATTTATAAAACGTCATTTTTCAAAAACGAAGTACAAAATAATCAAGGAGGAATTTACAGAAGCCTAAGGTTAATCACTCATTTTGTTGACAACTGGTTTTCTGCATGTAGTACCAAATTTTCGTTACGTTAATACCAGAATATTCGAATACAATCGTTAGTCATGACATGACAATTACAATTAAATTTTGCAATATACTGTAATTGCACATTATGTCAATATTTTTATCAAGTTTTTATGTAATTTTTGTTTCCCTATGTCAATAAAACGTACGAAATTTTCACGCAACGTTGTTTCCTATGATGCCGACTGTACACACTTTTGTCGGTTGGAAATAGTACGTCGGCGCGCTGCAGAAATTGAGACAATTAGAAACTAGCGAAGTGCAATGATATTACGTTATTTGTTTACTTCAGAAGTTAACTTAGAGTGAACGGAGAATAGTCACATTGACTGTATCATAAATCGTAAACACGTGTTACACAATAGAGACACTAAACGCATACTACTTTCGCATACTAACGTTCAATATTTTTCAATTTTAGAATGTTCGTCACGCAACGTTCAAGAACATATGAATAAATTCAGTGATTTTTGGTGAAAAGAACTTTGCAACAACTTGTTTCAATGCCTTGCGTGCACACCTGCAATTCTGGTTCATGGTTTTTGACAGAATATAATTGGGCAGTGGCGTGGCTAGTTTGACTGTACCAACCAGAACAATGTCACCGCGACACCACGCGTCCGTGATTTGAGGGTAGGATCCCGAGACTCCGAAAGTAAGAAACTTCCAATCACTGACCTCGAAGGAGAGAAACAGGTGTTCACATAAGGCATTGAAACAAATTGTTGCAGAATTCCTTTCACCAAAAATCACTGTCTCTACCTATATATCATCCATTTTTACTATGCTCTACCACCAAATACCACGAAAATAATTTCCAGCTTCACTTATTCTTGTGTATTGATTAACTTGAGATCGACAACTTGGCTGAAAGGTTAGAGTTCCTAGCTGGTGAGCCAAAGGTCCCGGGTTTAGATTCCCGGCTTGGGAGGTAAATATTTACTCTGGGTTGAGGACTTGGTGAGTAGTATAATTTAGGGGAGTTTGGGACACAAGGGGATGGGGGATAGGAGCCTTTGAGCCGATGATGATGTCACCGCCGTCATATTTAATGATGTCACCGCCACCATATTGGATGACGTCACCGGCGTCATATTTGATGATGTCACTTTCAAAAGTTTCAAAATTTCCAAAAATTTTAAAACCAATAAATGTTTGCCCGCCAACTATTTTCCGGCATCCATCTTGTCCGCGATACATATCTTCAATTGTTTTACTTAAATGTAGGCAACATTCTTGAAGGGGCTTCTTACAAGTCTTCCGAAATGTTTTCAATTTCGCATTCCTATCAACCGCCACTCATACTTAATAATGTAAAAACATCTTCCTAGTAAAATAATTCAAGTAAATAAACATATCACACCTGAACGGGATCCCTCAGTCTCTCCCATGCTAATAACTTAAACCCGAACTTTATCTTAGCTATCCCCGAACAATTTCCAATAACTACAATCAAATAAACTATATTGGTTTTCTCAGAGTCTTCGGAAAACTTTTCGACGTATCATTCCATTCAACCCCCACTCACACTTCATAATGAAAAAAACATCTACTTAGAGAAAAAAAGCTAAGTAAAACAGGCTCCCACACCCTCCCCCATGCTAATATTATAAACCCGACTCCTATCCTATCTGTCATCCGAACAATTTACAATAAATCCAATAAAATGAACTATAGAGGTTTTCTCCGAGTCTTTCTAAATTATCTCTACTTTACATTCTAAACTCACTCCACTTGTGTCACATAATGTAAAAACATTTTCTTAGTAAAATTAATTTAAGTAAATAGCAATACCACACTTGTATGGGCTCTCCCTACCTTACTCTTGCTGATAACTTATACCCGACTCTTATCCTAGCTATCCCCGAATAATTTCCAATAAATCCAAGGAACTAAAATAAAAAGGTTTTCTCAAAGTCTTCCGAAAATTTATATATTTTACATTCCTACCAACCCTAACTCATACTTCACTATGGAAAACATTTTTGGTGTAAAATAATTTAAGTGATTAACTCTACCACACCCGATAGAGGTCCCCTACCCTTCGCCACACCAATAACTTAAACCCGGGTCCTATCCTAGCTATTCCAGAGTAAGTTCCAATAAATCCAATTAACTAAAATATAAGGGTTTTCTCACATTCTTCCGAAAATATTTTGATTGTACATTCCACTTAGACCCCACTCTTTCTTCATAGTGAAAAGAAAATATTTTTAGAGAAAATAAGTTAAGTAAGTATCTATATCACACATGGATAGGCTCCTCCATTTTCCCCCAATCACAACTCCTGTCCTATCTATCCCTGAATGGGTTCCATAAAATCCCATCAAATAAAATATATTGGTTTCCTCAGAGTCTTCCGAACATTTCTCGATTTAGCATTCCGAAAACACCCTACTCATACTTCATAATGAACATATCTTTTAAGAGAAAATAAGTTAAGTACGAACACATATTTCACCTGAATAAACATCCCACCCTCCCTCCCCACTTCCATGATAATACCTTAAACAAAACTCTTCTTCTAACTATATTTGAAAGAATTATAATAAATTCAATCCTACTATGGTGGTCTCCTCCGAGTCTTCCAAGAAAATTTCGATTTCACATTTCAACCTAACTTCACTTGCACCTCATAGAGAAAGTAAAAATGTTATTGTATTAAAAAGTAACCAACACTAGATGCTTGGACGTGGCATCTTTAGCACCCCCCTCCCCCCCATAATTTACACTAAGACACTGGCAGATGCCTCCCCGTCCTCTCTCATCTTCAACCTTTAGTATTTTCCTTTCATTCCAAGTCACGACATGCAAGCTATTCACGTGCTCATCACTTGACATTCCTCGCCTCCATACCATGATGTCATCCTATACCACCTCCACCTCCTCGCCGAGTCAGCACATACATGTGTCTCAGTATGGTGCAATACCAACCTTTGTACTTCCCCCTCGCTCCCCATCACATGAGTCACCATATTCCTTAGACATGACATCATATTGGTGTCGCAACATGATGCAATTTTGTAGGCGATTTTCAACATCTTTCTCGAGAGCACAATCCCCCCCCCTCCTCTACTAAATTCCTCACTGATTCAGCACACATGTTTCGCAGTATGGTGTGATACTAAACTTTGTACTCTCCCCTCCCTCTACTGCCGAGACAGCACATACCTAAGGCATGATGCCAGAATAGTGTCACAATATAGCGTCACTCTATGTATGTACCACACCCCTACCCACTCTATCATTAGTTCCCGTAACTCTTTTCATGTATCAGAATGTAACAATCTCTGCATGATCAGTCTTCAGCAAACCACTAGCGCAAGTGTCACATTGTTCCGCCCGACCATTATTGACTTAAGAAGCAAATTCTCGACACAAAATACAGTTCTATGTTAGAATGCTACCTGCATATCTGCATCTAGACGAGGATACATGCAATCTCCTGTCTTGTATAGAGAGCTTCAGGGATTGTGCTTCTGATCCGGACACACCAAATCGCGATTGTTGGTACAATACGCCACAGCCCACAAACTTCAAGTATCAACAATTCCCTGCCAGAAAGAGGCGTGTAAGGAGTTCATCGCCGTATCGTTTATTAACCTCTATAATGTTTCTGGCAGTGATATGTATTGCAGCATTTAGAAATTTAATTCACAAGGCACTTTCACCATCAAATAACCCCAGTAGCAACCTTTGGTTGGGCCGACATTGGCACGCAATGTTGGCTCAACATTGAAATGTCATGTGAAACAACGTAGGACCAACCGTGATTTTTTGTTGGATTCTTTCTAATTTCCTACATTGCCCCAACGTCGCTGGATTGTTGAAAATATGTGCGTAACATATGTAAAGCCAACCATGTACCAATGTTGGGCCAACATTTCTCTACAAAAATACTCAAAAAATTGATTCTACAAAAGTAAAAATAAGCAAAATATTCATAATTTATATATTTGCAGAGTTCTTGTGGGTTACGCAAATTAATAAAATCAATAAAAAAATTTCGACCGGAAACGAGGTGATTTCGAACCACAGTCCGAGATTTCGACGCCACCTTTAGTCTTACCCTTGTACTGCATCAAATATGGACGATGTGGCATCATCCAAGAGGGTCATTAGTCATGATTGTATGAAAAAATAACAAATAAAATAATTTAAGTTAATGGGCTGAAGCCGATTACTTATGCACTGCTGAACTCGATGTACATGCCTATAAGTGCCCGACTGTCTGATGTAGTCAAAAAAGTATTTAATACTTGCAAGACAACTTTCACCTATCTCTCATGATGAAGACATCTTCAGGACAACCATCTTGCTGTTCGAATGTCTATACAGATACTGTATAAGCATGACTACAGCAGGGTGATGGCATACTCGACTGTCCGGCATGAATAAAGTTATTCAAATATGTGTTATAGCAGTCTATAAGGTACATCACACTGGTAAATGTAGTATGGTATGTTGTGATGTTACACATACAATAAATATAAACGTTATATTGCACTGTTAATGGTTAAAACGATGTAATGTTGGTCGCCTCAGCGATACATTTGCGTGTGTACGGTGAATGTCCTAAATATATTATGATTATAGCCTAGTACTCGTACTGTTACAACAAAAGCTATTTTGCTGGCAAGCTTCCAACATAGTACTTTTCATGTGGGGCATGGATTTCGTCGAAGTGGCTATTAAGGTGTGTCGGATATAAGGATTACTGCTGTAGTATTGTTATATAGCGATCATCTTCGCAATCAATGTGAAAAATTGAACGATAATATATATTTACAGGAAGGGTTTTTCTCTCATAGGAAAATTATTGCTGGTACTGAGGAAGGTGTTCACTCAAACCTGTGACCTTAGCGGATATGTAGGTAAGAATATGTGTTTTCAGCATTGCTTATAAGAATTACCTGGTTTATTTATTTAATTAATTGTTGAATTTTCACTTCAGTATTGTAAATTTAGATGGTGGGGTTGTGTATCTTATGTTAAACTTGGATGAAGTGGATAAAGGAAAGCTTTATTATTGCTGGAATATATTCAGTGCACAAGGTAAATAAGTATTAAGCATATACAAGTTTAGATGGGATATTATTATGGATGGATGATTTAATACTATTAAAAGCTTTGTTCTGGATGATTAATAAAACTGAATATAATGTGCTAGTGTCTACAATGTTTAAACATACACTTCTTTTTCACAGTTGATTGGTTCTCGGAAGGAATGGGTATATGTGTGAAATTGATTATTTCTACAAGCGTGAATATATTCACTTTTTTTTACAGATAGTAAGAATGTAGACTGGTCAGGTCTTCAGGAAATGTGAGATGTATGTTATAGTATGATATTGAGGGTTGTGGGGAGGGGGGACTGTCTTACATCTGACTGATTTAGTATTAGTAACTGGAAAAAAAATTTAGCTGTAATGGCTCCGCAAAGAAACTTGCTGTGTGAGGAGGTACGGGTAGATATATTGGATGGTATTTATATAAAAAAGTGATTAATATATTTGATGTTAACCCAATACAAGAATTCTTGAACAAAATTATCCATGTTCAGGGTATTTATGTGACTTCGTTCATTAATAACGATTGACACGGTTTGTGATAAGTCTTGACGGGTAAATAACTTAAGATTTTTTTCTGTAAGTTACAATGGAAGGGTGCCGAACTTATGGTTTCTCTTACATGTGCAATAACAAACCGTGTTTTTTTCTGCACTGTCAAAATATTCCATAAATTCACGGAAATATTTGCAGAAAAGTATTGTAATTTTACAGACGTGGCTTTCGTAATTTTTTTATGGAAATTTGTCTGTATTGCCAGTTTACGGATGTTTGACCGTAACTTTCCATAAATTCTTGGAAGTAGTTTTCTACAATTTTAAAGTGTATTTTACTGTGTTCCTTGAAAAAAGTGGTATTAATAATCACTATGAATCCTGGAGTTAATGTGCATGCACAATGGTGCTAAATGAAAATAAGACAAGACAAGCTAAGGTAATATAAGTTCAGTGCTGCTTCCTGGTTGTGCACACTTTGTCGCAAAGAGAAGAGCAATACAAACAAAAACAAGGACCCGTATCGCACTTGGACAAATGGCCGAACAGTCCAGTAAGTGACTGAAATGTTCCGAGTAGTGACCACGTGGGTGTTTTGCCCAACTGGGAGTAAAACCGGTGTAAGGTGCATTTGAACAGCATTAGCCCCCCGCCCCTACCCGGGTGCTATTATTAGCCTACAGGGCCATTAGGGATGGGGCGTGTCCTTGGCTGGGATTGGTTTTTAGGGTCTTTCGGTACGAATAGCACCTAAGTGCCATGAAGTCTGTGATTGGCTGAGGGCTTAAGCCCCGCCCTATGAGGCGTGGGGCAGGAGAGTGAGTGGGGAGAGGAAGTGAGGGGAATGGACCATTACGGTACAAGTTATGCCTAAACACCATGAGGGGGAAGTGGATGTCTACACCCTTTCCTGCACACTATGCCTGTACGAGCCTCTCTACCCTTATAGCATACCCCATCCCTGTCATATCCCCCTCTCCTTATGATATACCACTGTCCAGTGTTAAAGCATACCCCCGTAGCATCTTCTGCCCCCTCCCTTTCCTTATGACATACCCTTATATCTTACCCCACTCAATAGCCACACACATCTCATATTCGCCTAGCTTCATCACAGCTGAAAAAAACCGCACCTGTTCTCTGCATTTCGCACTAACGGGTATGTACCTTTAAAGTTATATATTTTTATATAATAAAATCATTTGCTCATAATGAAGTTCTCTAAAGCCAGGATGTCAAATACAAAAGTTGTCTCTTATAAAGTTGATATCTTAACCACTGCTTTGAACTTACTTACTTATAAATGGTCACTGTAGTACAATAGTTAGAGCTTCTGCCTGGCAACTTTAAGGTCGTGGTTTAGAACCCCAGCAAATTCGAAAAATTTTTCAGGTCACAAAATAGTGCATCAGAATCTCGAGGAAAACACAATAAATAAGACTGGATTTGTTTGTATGGACATACTCCATTGCGAAATAAATGACTGTCACAAGAAAACTAAAAGTAAAAATAAGACAAGAAAACATAAATAAGCAGAGTATGCTTTAGTCATCAGGATACATACACAACATTAAATTCCAAAACTGGAATATGGTCAGATAAAACAAGGAACAAACAGAAAATAAAAGAAATAACAAAAATATAAAAAACCTAAGTTGTGTCGCATGTCAACTTGGGTTTTTTATATTTTAGTTATTTCTTTTATTTTCTGTTTGTTCCTTGTTTTATCTGACCATAATTCAGTTTTGGAATTTAATGTTGTGTATGTATCCTGATGACTAAAGCATACTCTGCTTATTTATGTTTTCTTGTCTTATTTTTACTTTTAGTTTTCTTGTGACAGTCATTTATTTCGCAATGGAGTATGTCCATACAAACAAATCCAGTCATGCACTCCCATTGCACAGTTCTTTCAAAGATCATAACAATAAATAAGAATTTGTCGTATTTCTGTAAAATGTAGTGCTAGTAGCTTAAAGAAATTTTAATGTTTTTGCTGCAATAATAAACTGTCCATAATTTTACGGAGGGTTCTATTATCAAGAAAAACTGAGTGTCCATTACTTTACGAAGATTTCCTGATAAATTTTTGCCTGTACTGTTCCATAGTTTCACGGAAATTTTTTCTAACAGTGTGGGTGAGTAGTTACATGATACTGCTTGCTAATTGGAATGTTAATATAACTGTTTGTATGTTGTATGAAGGCCTGGGAGCTAACGATATGTTATATAAATAATTCTTTACTTACTTGCTGGTATATGCTTTGTCTACAGTAGTTAATATTAAGAACATTTGAGCTACTGATAAGTTTTAGAATAATTGTTAGGCTAAGTAAGTTATAGTGGATTTGGGATGGATAGACCTATTACTATAAATTAAAGGCGTATTGATGTGGTATTGCAATTTATTGAATGCTTGGAAAGGCAGATTGGTAATACAATGAATTTTGTTAGGTTAGCAAACAGGGATGTATAGTTTACTGAAAGTTTTGCATTTACTGTCAAGGTTATTTTGAGGTAATAGTGAAATGTATATTTTATTTGTCCCAAATAATGTTTGCTGTTAATTGATTCATTAAAAGTAGTAAATGGAAATCTGACTGGAGAGATGAAAGTATTGGGTATATTCACTTTTTATTCATAGCGTCTAGCCCTGTCAATTAATAAAGACTAACACAATGACGACACTGTTTTACTTGTGATGAAACAGAAGCGGGTAAACATGTAGATTCACGCTGCATACATAATATCGAATATCCGTTGTCTTGGATTTTTATAATTATTTGCGGTAAGGAATCACACAGGTGACTCCTGACAGGCGACTCCTCACTGGTGACCCCTGACAGGTGAATTATCACGGGTGACTTTTCACTTGTGAGTTGACAAATGAGATGTGGGAGTAAATTAAGATAATAAGTGTATAATTATTCTGTATTTTATTATTTTTTGTATTGGTTTAAAGGAATATAAATAGAAAGTAACTCTTATTGTATATGTTACAGGCGCAGGTTAGGAATCAGCGAGTGAATCTCGGTGTACTTCGCTTATAATAGTCTACATGAGTGTATGTACCTGTGAGCTCGTTTATTGGTATACTTATAGCCTCCAAATGGTGCGTTCATTAACGATGTACTTCCGTTGTCGCCTCTATATTAAAGTATTTACTGCTATTAGCAGTGTGCGCAGACCATTTACAATAAAAAAAAAAACAGAAATTGTGACTCCTGTGAGCAGTGTGTCATCGTTGGTATACTTGGGGTGATATTTTGAAGAGATATAATATTTGCGGTATTGGTTCTCCACAACCTAATTAAAACAATTTTCTACACCTTCTCACCACACAACTATGAAGGCACAGAACATATAATCGAATGTAGCACACGTAAAACTGCTGACACTTCACATGAATCTGCAGGCACCTCACATATCACTGCAGGCACCTCATATAAAACTTCAGGTACCTCACATGAAACTGCTGGCACCTCCATGAAACTGCAGTCACCTTACATAAAACTGCAGGCACCTCACAAAAAACTGCAGGCACCTCACAAAAATACTGCTGGTACCTCACGAAAACTGTACGTACCTCACATAAAACAGCTGGCACCTCACATAAAACAGCTGGCACCTTACATAAAACAGCTGGCACCTCACATAAAACAGCTGACACCTCACATAGAACTGCAGGCACTTCACATAAAACAGCAGACTTCTTACATATAACAGCAGGCACCTCGCATAGAACTGCAGGCACCGTAAGATCGTGATGGTAGTCCACATAAAAAAGATCATGAAGATTGTTTGCCATACATATTACTGCCGAGCATGAAGTCGCCTCTCGCGAATGAAGGCATGGTCCCCTGCTTCCTAATACTGTTAGGGGGATTCTGTGTGGGTGGTTCTTTCTACTTGTAAATTCTTAGCATGTTGTGTGAGGTTTAATAATTAAATCCAAATTTTTAAATACTCTGGGTGTACGTTTAATGTATAAATGAGAGAAAATATATATTTTACTAAAGACTGGGACGTACGGTATTGTGTAAAATAGACTGTATTATCTTAATGTATCTCACTTGGATTGTAAATGGGATAAGATATTACGTCTGAGTACTTGGGGTTAAAACTAAAATACATAAATTGATGTTCACAACATGTGTATACTTACAGCTAGGATAAGTAAACGATCTAAATAGTACAGTAAAGGAAGGGATCACTCTTATATTACGGTCAAAAACTGAGGTTCAAATAATTTGGGTTTTTAAGTGTTGTATACAGAAGTGAGGTGGTTACATGGATGCCTCCTCAAAGCACTACATAGTACGATGAGTTGTCATCTCGTATGCTTATTTTAATAATCGGATATGAAATAGTTCGAGGTTTTGGTGTGTGTGTGTATGTGTGTGTGGAGTGTTTACTGATGTGTGTTGAATAATACAGTTGTGTGAGTGTTTGCATTTTGGAGTGTTTTGTGTGTGAGTGTGAGTATATGGATAAATGATGTGTGTGAAGGGCTTTTGTGGGGGAGTGGTTGATGTGGGAGTGTGTTGGTGGTGTGTGTGGTATGTGTGGGTATGTGGAGTGTGTGTATGTGAGGGTGGGGTTGGTGTGTGTGTGGTTATGTGGATTACGTGTGTAAAGAGGGGGGGGGGCTTGTAGGTGTGTATTCATGCATGCGGCTCTCTATATTTGATCCAGTCTATGGACTGGGAGTATGGGATTTGTCTTATCTTGATGTAATTTAGCTTTTCAACACACTTTAGGTATGTTAATACTTATATATACTTTCATGTTACTAGGAGATTTTAGTCAATATGCTTATTACTTGTTTAGGCTACACGAAACGGAGCGAGAAAAAAGTTTCCACTTGAAATGATGCAACAGTCACTATACTACAGACTATAACATAAGTATGTATAATTTAACATTTATTTACAATGGTATAGTGGGCATGACCGATTTCCGGGCGTCTAGGGTTACGTGATGGTTGGTGAAGGATGGAGGTTTTCTGAGGCTATCTGCTTTGCAAATATATACTTGAGTTTTATCATGAGGACTTCGTTGCCTTTCTGTACTATGCTTCATGGGCATATGTTAGGTTTGGTTGGCTCATTAGGTTAGTTGGCTTCATTGTGCAAGGTTTTTGCAAAAGTTTGAATTTAGACATGTGCTGGTTATTTTATGTATGATACTTTATTGCGATTGGAAGATATGTTTTGGTACACAAAATGGTTCGTTTGAGCAGTTGGAAAAACACATTTTAATTTGCCACTATATATTCGTTTGGACTGTGGAGAATTTTTAAAAATTTTTTAACATGCGAAAATATATTTCGATAGTTGAAAGGGGGAAGAGTACGAGAATGTATATTTCGTATTTGTGGACGTCACGTATATGCATGTGATTGTTTTGAATTCAACTCATACTTATAACATACTGTACGTAAGTTGTGATGCACAACATTTTGTTCTCTGACACGGATTTGAGCCGTAATCCATTAGATTATAATCCAAATACCCTTGACCACAGCGCTATATTTGTAGTGATGTCCTTCTTTGTACATTCTTCTTACTTGTATATGACGTGTTATACATGCGTATTGTTTGCCTTACTACAGTTTTGTTTCATTAGTTTCATTTATTACTATAATTTATTTCGCATGTGTGAATCGTGCCGGACGATACCGTTGGTCGGCGGGTTTTCTCGGGGATTTCCCGTTTCCCTCGCCCATTCAATCCGGCGCTGCTCCATGCTCACATCATCACCCTCACCAGCGCTAAAGACCGCGTTGTTAAGTGCTGATCAAAATATCTCACTTAATCACTCACTTACTATAATATTTTTATTTATTTTCCATTAAAAAGTGAAAATAATTTTAAAAAATCGTTAAATTTTTTATTTACATAAATACTACAGAAACCTTTTTATACATTTATTACTAACAAAAAAACTTCCCTTCAATACTTTTAAGTCTCATTTTTACATACACTATTGGTTAGCATTACACCAATATTACAAATACCATGGGTTGTTATAAAACCAAAGTCTCATTTGGCTTCAGAGTTACACTGGGCACAGAACAGACTTTTCTCACAGTTGTGAAGTGTGTTAGGGTACATTTTAATGAGTTTTCTGAACTTAGGACAGCCAGACTTCTTGTGTGCGTCTATAATTCTAACACTGTTCGAGCACATGCTATGTAATAAAGCTTTCGATCATTTCCGGTGACGAAGATAGAGACGTCTTCATTCATGATATTAGCTAACACATCGAACATCTTACAGTAAGGGATATCACCGGAATCCCACCTGAGTCAATGTTTTTGGTACATCTGTAGACACTATGCCTGTTGTGTGATGCGGCTTAGACGATCCTAGGGGCAGGGTGGTTCGAACGTGAATACATTGGTTGACAGGTCATCGTCACTGCCCGATATCGACATTTGTTTGATGGTGAAAGTCACTTGTGATTTAAATCCCTGAATTCTGCAGTACATATCACTGCCAGAAAATTTATTGAGGCTAATTAACGAAAAGGCGTTGAACTCCTTTCTAGCAGGGTATTGTTGACACTTGAAGATTGTGGGCTGCGGCATTTTGTACCAACTCTCGCGATTTGGTGTGTCCGGATCAGAAGCACAATCCCTGAAGCTCTCTACACATAACAGGCAGTTGCATGTATCCTCGTCTAGATGCAGATATGCAGGTAGCATTCTAACACCGAATTGTATTCCGTGCCGATAATATGCTTCTTAAACCAATACTGGCCGGTCGGAGCAATGTAACACTAGCGCTAGCGGTTTGCTGAAGACTGATCATGCAGAGTTTGTTACATTCTGATACATGAAAAGAGTTACGGGAACGAATGATGGAGAGGGTAGGGGTCGGGTACATACATAGAGTGACGCTATATTGTGACACCATTCTGGTGTCATGACTTAGGAATATGCTGTCTCGGTATTAGAAGGAGGGGAAAGTACAAAGTTTAGTATCGCACCATACGGCGAAACATGTTGTGTCCTGAATCAGTGAGGAGTTGAACAGAGGAGGAAGGAGTTTGCTCGTGAGAAAGATGTTAAAAGTTGCCTACAAAGTTGTGTCATGTTGCGACACCAATATGATGTCATGTCTAAGGAATGTGGTGACTCACGTGATGGGGTGCGAGGGGGATGCACAAAGGTTGGTACTGTACCATACTACGACACATGTATGTGCTGACTCGGCGAGGAGGGAGAAGTGGTATGGGATGACATCATGGTATGGAGGCGAGGAATGTCACGTGATGAGCACGTGATTAGCTTCCATGCAGTGACTCGGGAAGAAGAGAAAATATTAAAGGTTGACGATGAGAGGGGAGGGAGGCATCTGCCAGTGACTTAGTGTAAAGTAGGGGGGGGGGAGTGTGCTAAGGAAGTCCCGTCTAAGCATCTAGTTTTGGTTACTTTTATATTATTTTCTGTATGAGGTGCAAGTGAAGTTAGGTTGGCATGTGAAATCGAAATGTTTTCGGAAGACTCGGAGGAGACCACATTAATTTGATTTAATTTATTACTATTCGCACGAGGATAGTTAGGATGTGAGTTGGGTTTAAGGTATTATCATGGAAGAGGGTGGGTGGTGCTCGTTCAGGTGAAATATGGTTATGTACTTAAAATATTTTCTCTAAAAATACATTTTTCATTATGAAGTATGGGTGGGTTGTGTTTGGAATGCAAAATCGAGTAATTTTCGGAACATTTTGAGAAAACCTCTAATTTTCTGTATTGAATTTTATGGAATCTGTTCAGGGATATATAGGACATGAGTTAGGATTAAGTTATTAGCTTAGGGGAGGATGGGGGAGCCTGTTAAGTGTGTGATACAGTTATTTACTTAACTTTTTCTCTAAATATATGTTTTTTTTTCGTTATGAAGTGTGAGTGGGGGTTGAATGAAATGATAAATTGAAAAATATACGGAAGACTCGGAAAAAACCAATATAGTTTATTTGATTGTAGTGTTTGGAAATTGTTCGGGGATAGCTAAGATAGGGTTCGGGTTTAAGTTACTAGCATGTGAGAGAGTGGGGGAGCCCGTTCAAGTGTGATATGGTTATTTACCTGAATTATTTTAATAGATAGATGTTATACATTATGAGGTATAAGTGGGGGTTGGTAGGAATGCAGATCAGAAAAATATTCGGAATACTCAGAGAAACCCCTTTCTAGAAGGTTGTCTACATTTAAGTTAAACAAATGAAGACATTTATCGCGGACAAGATGGGTGCCGGAAACAAGACGGCAGGCATACAATTTGTTAATTTTAAAATTTTAGAATTTTTGGAAATTTTTTAATTTTGGTAATTTTTGGAAATTTTTAAAATTTTGAAAGTAACGTCATCCAATATGGCGGCGGTGATGTCATAATCAGCTCCAAGGCTACAATCCCCTATCCCCTTGTCCTAAACTCCCTTAAATTATACTACTTGGGGTATTGTGTTGTCCCCTTTTCATTATACTGCGGAAGACAGGGGCGAACCATCGCCCAATTAACATAGCCTAGTTGGCCTCTGAGGTTTCCATCACCTAGCGCTCTCTATGCGTGTAAACCTGCCTACGGGCCGTACACCGATCATCATCGTTTAACTTCACTTATGACCCTTGCTCTTTAAGCCTGAATACATTCAAATTCACTTCTTAACTTCACTTCATACTTTAGTAAATTCTCCTTTAAAATATTTTTTTCACATTTCCATAAATTTGTTGTTCAAGATATCCTTCATTAATTTTTTTAATCTTACGTACACCGACCGAAGTGTTTCAAAGGTATTTCGTTGGACTCGTATTCGTGAGAAGATATATTTGATTTCCAGCTCCAACAATCGCGGATCCTGTTTTCCTCTATTATGACAAAATAATAAATCGCTTCTGGAGGATTCTGGGATGGATTCTTGATGTTGACCATGGCTGATTACTCTCCTAGTTCCAGTGAATGCCACGTGTGCGACTGTCCATTATGACCTTGTTGCGACGAGTCATAAATCCCAGTACATATATTCAACTAATATTACACATGCACACACACACAATCTGTTTAAGTTACAAACTCCTTTGTGACATTTTCGTGTCATTCGTGATTTCTTCGAGTACATTAGTTACTTCTTCGAGTATCTTCGCTAACCTTCGTGGCTTCTTCGCCAACCTTCGTGACTCCTTCGTGACTCTTCGCAACTCCTTTCTTTACTCATTCGTGACTCTTCGCGAATTTTCGTGACTCCTAAGTGACTCTTCGCAACTTCTTCCCGAAACTTCATGAATCCTTTGTTTATCTTTGCCGTATCTTTGTGACTCCGTCGTGAGTGTGCAAATGTATTGTTTCTATTTCTAAGTTCTGGAAAACAGGGTTTCGATTGCGCGCAATGTTTTTAAATGTCCTATTATTCTAGTTGGAAACAAGCTCTATTCATAATTGGGAGAAATATTAATTTCGCTTTTAAAAAATACGTATCCCTTACCCAGTAAAACTGTTCGATAGCTTGTTATGAGTGCAAATTTAAAAACAAACTTTCATTTTTTCATTCACTTGTATGATAAAAGACACTAAGAACTGCGTCGAAGGCTTTGAATTAATTCTTCAAACTCAATTCTGTCATAAAAAAGACAATAAAAATTTTGCCTACAAAATTGTTCCGTTTTCAGACCATTTTTTATCGAGTGGTAACACGATAGATTCACATATTATTAACTGACTAACTTGCTATATGATCGGAGCAATTATTAAGCATTTGCATTGATTAAAGCCACCGGAGCCGCGAGGGCTTTCAATACATACGCGTCATTGTCAAACTGGACTCTATAAGGAATTGAGCTGATATGTAGATTATAAGTTCACCATTCGCATTTATGACACATTTTATCGAATTATAATTGTTTTGTTATGTACCAATAGCAATGCTAAGTCTCCTAGTGCCTTAGGTATCCTGTATTTTCCTGCTGCTACTAAACGAACTTTACAAACCAAGACAGAGTTTAACAAATAATTTTGAAATTTAAAACAATCTTTAGTGATACTTGTGTGCAAACGAGATTATAAAAGTTATTTTACTTGATAGAATACTGAAACTCTGCGCGTAGTGTGCCAGCAGAAGCATACTTGGTCCTTAGTAAAAAAAAAAATTAAAATGAACTATGTTGTTGACCGTAAACTTATCTTCACATTCCTAGTGCTTAGGCTACTGGTTGACCTTGCCGCATTTATTATTTTTTACCGTACCGGTCTCTATTGCAGAAGTTGTAGTACAGTAAAGTTAAGAGATTTAGGTCAGCGCTAAACAGCAAAGTTACCAGCGGTAGTAATTTTATAGATTAAATATAATAGCTATTAGAATCATAAAGACGACATAGTCGATAGAGATAGTAAAGTCGGTGAGATTTTTCAGGATTTCTCTGTGGTTACACAAAGAAACTTATTAGTAATTTATTAACAACTTATTAACAATTTAACAATATCATGGCAGCTTAAAAATTTTCTTTGTGCAATAATAGATGTATTGTAAGTACTATCGTACGTTTTTTTTTACTGGGTGATATTACATTTCTAGAATAATGGAAATTTTCAGTATTTGTGATAACAGAGGACAGCAAAATTACAAATCTGACGTAATTACGCCTGTATGAAACAAAATTTTATTTGCTGTGAATATGATGTTTCAAAATTTAACACAGTTTTGTTTACATATAGCGTTTATTAAGAAATTGTTAAATTTACAGTTCCTTTAACGTTTGACAATCTTGTAGACGTAAGGCAATGACGCAATTAGCAGTGAACTGTAGCCAGCAGAGAATTGTAGCCACACTTCCTTTGATCACGCTTAATAAGGCACGCACGACGGGCTGCAAGACTGTGAACCACGCACTGAGTCTAGAGGAATGCCATAGAACAACAGGATGTCAGAAAGCCTGTTCCACAATTAACGGTAACTATCACAGTCATAGCTTTAAGAGGTAAGCATATGCGTAACACAGTAAAATAACTGTAGCTTTCATACAATTGCTGCAATCTGTGTTATGTGTGCTTGATTTTTGTATTGTATTATATAGTATATTTACTTATACTTTTATAGTTCGTACTTTATTTAAAAGGAAAAAAAATTGTAAATTTTTGCAAGAGAAAAATTTTAATTGATAACAGTTTCGCAGCAATACGCAGTTCAAGTTACAAGTACGTATTATTTAAAAAATAATTAGAAGACCGTAGCCATCTACAAATTACAGTATTTTTTTCCTCGCAAAAAGCGATTCGGTGAAAATCAGTCTTGTTTGGTTTGGTAAATACGTTTTTCACTTAACAACAAAATGCAAGTTTCAAAGCTTCTGACTGTCTGAACATCCACGCACCTTCAGCGGACGAGCGTATGGCTCATATCGATATGTGTGGTTATAGCTAGTCCGAATATAAAACACGCAGGCTACATTAATGTATGTACAGTACTGAGTTGTGTTAGTAATGTGCTTATAGACATTTTTGCCCAGCATTGACTCAATGGGTGATTATTCATTTGGAAATCTACTTTTTATACATTCTTTATCCTTAGGATGACGTTTCGGTACTGCTTGGAGTCAAGGTTGGAACAATATTAACTACATCAGTTCGCTATATACAAATTAGAATGAAAAAATAACTACGAAATTTACAGTTTTCTTTAAAAATATCGTTTTATGTGTCGAGAATTTAAGAACACAAAAGTCAATAAAATGCCAATAAATAATTAGAGAATTTTAATATTAATTACTGATGAATAAATTGAAATGATTACATAATATAATATAATAAAAATAGTATTAAAATATGTGTCTTTGAATGATTTCTACTAATTTTTAATGTTCTCATATTAAAGTACATTCAACGTTTTAAATTAATTAAAAAATACTGGAAAAGCTTACAAAATAAATTTAAAACAAAAGTTATTTTTAATCATTCGCTATAGGAGATTCAGTGTCCTTCTTAAGATTTTAAAATTCACAACACATAAATATTTCAGGGTAAGAACAAAAAACACTGCTACTCTCAAGTCCAGTACTAAAAAAAAAGTAACGAGGATTCTGAAAATAATATATTGACTACTTTCAATTTAATCAATGGTGACACCCAGCTGAGCTCCAGTGTTAATTCCCTTTTATACTGTAATCTAGAAAGTAAAATGTTTACTTAAATTAAATTTGTCATGGTAATATGCACTCGTATCAACGAATGTCACATATTTTATGACAATTACCGGAAATAATTCTGTAAGTTTTGTTACGTTAATTTTACTAGCAAATAATTATTGAAAAAACATAAATTTCAAATCCTTTTCAGGGTTTAAAATAACTGCTAATATCACCCTATGTAGAATTAAAAAATAATAAATATAAAAGCAATCCCCTCCGACTACAAATGTACAAAGTATCAGTTTAAAACATCAATTCTGGTAAAATTATTCTAAATTTAAATTGATGTGTAACAAAAATTATTTATTAAAAAATACGTGTGTGCCGGTTGTCTTGTTATTTAAGGGGGAAAACAATTTATTTGTTTAATATCACGAAATTCTGAACATTTCACAATATTTTAACCAAAATGGGACACAACTTTTGAGCATATAAAGTATTTAAAATACGAAAATCTTATTAAACTCTAATATACACACACATATATATAATATAAAATATATACATTTTTTCAACAATACAAAAATACCAAATTATGTATTTCACTATACAGATATTACGGTAAACAAAAGAAAAAACTATTTTATGAGTAAGTTTATTTTATCTGTTCTTAAATGTTTCTGTGCCAAAAGTGGAAATGTCGGCTTTCGCTTGTTGTAATCGGTAAAAAGGTTTGCAGTGAAACTGTGTGTGTGTGTTCAGCATGTTCAGAGCCAACCGTATAATCACAGCGCGCAAATCCTGGATTAAATTATAGACGGAAATGTTAGTGGCGAAATGTTGTGTGACATCTTACGACCACATGGTAGAAACATTGCACGGAGACAATCCCCCCTTGCGCTCCACGTCCACTAGAGTCATGTTTGGACTGCAAATATGCAGGTAATAACAGTAGTAGTAAGATAAGTAAGATATCTGTGGAGCGCAAGAGGGTACTGAAACAGTGTTATGTTGCCATATTGCGCAAGGGAAATGTCATCGTACAATATTTTCCACTAACTTTTTTTTTCTCTCCATTTAATTTCAGGATTCACATGGTGTACATATTATGGAGTTGTTTCTGGACACTGTGCGCGTTTGCATATATATATATATATATATATATATATATATATATATATATATATATATATATATGTGTGTGTGTGTGTGTGTGTGTGTGTGTGTGTGTGTGTGTGTATGCGGCTTTTATAATAGGAACCAAGCAACAATTTTTGATTGAGTTATGTTCACCAAGTACATTACAAGCCCTTAAATATTGCTTACATAAATAGAACCAAGTACCATGTGCCCTGTGCTATCTTCTGCAATGCACTGAACCGACCACCATAAAATCAACTTAATTTTGCAAGCTGCTTTCTTAATATATAGAATATGTCGCTTGGTTATTTTTATATAAAAGCTGTATATTATGTATATATATGTGTATTATATAAAGTATATATAAAATATATGTATATATATGTATATATAGTATATGTAGTATATATGTATATATATATATATATATGTTGTGTATATATATATACCTATATATATGTGTGCGTGTATATATATATATATATATATGCGCCTGAAAACAGTATGTTTTGGGTTTTGGTGTTATTGAAATATTTTGATTTAAAACACATATGTGAGTGACTTAAACTACAGTTGATTGTATCATTTAAAACTTGTAGTGGGACGCGTCTCATTATTTCGCGATTTATGTATTACGTCGCGATGAAAGTTACGGCCCTACATGTTATAAGTGAAAATGTTGGACTTGTCCTTTCCTACCTGATTGCAGTGCAGAGACCTGCTATTGTGACGTATGCTGCGGCGTGGTCAACTGTTCCCCCGCCATAACGACGAGCGTGGATTCTGCCTTGTTCTATAGCGCTCGTAGAAGACAGCCTGACTCGACGGTAACAAGCCTAGTTCCAGTCTGGGTCTGTTTTGATTGGCTACTGGCGTCACGTGGACGAGTGCACCCGAATGTGGCTGAAGCTCAGCCAAGTTTGATTTCAAGCTACAATTTCATTGGAGTTCTGCTTCTGACGTCAGCTGCACTTGTTGACGCTTCGCAGGCATGCCGACCCTGTTGGTAGTTCATCTGATTGCCGCTACATGCCTCGAGCGCCACCGTAGTGCTCCTATAACACCGAGAAGACTGTTCTGGAAGATTTGATGTTCCTTGATTTCTATTAGCTAATTGGACTGATACTCGTATAAATACGGGTTTCCTACAGACTAAGGTCAGAGATGGCGTACGTAAGTGGGATGCATAATTTAGTTAAGTAGCTATCTGTATTATATTTGCTCTGAGGTAAAATCTAAAGGTTTATTTTTTAAGTAAAAGACTCCAGGTATCTTTGTTGTAGCCGCATTGGCTGTCGTGGAGATGCTTGATGGGCATAGAACTTTGTAATGTTGTTAAAGCCATTTTGAGTTAATATGTTTTCATACATTTTCCCTAGTAGGAAGATTATGCAGTATTTTGCGTGTTTATATTTGCAGAATGTTGTTCTGGGAAGGCAATATTTACTTATTATTTAACAGAGAAAAAAATTGTATTTTAGCTTTTATATTGTATTCAAATTGCCCTTTGGGTCTGATATGTGTTCTTTGAGCATTGTTATGATTTGAAAGTCATATGCATAATTTATATTTATTAATGTTATTAATGTATGCCGTATTGCCCTGTGGGCACTACATATATGTGATTTCTAGGCTTTGTTAAGCTGTTCAATTAATATCAACATATTATATATTATAATTAGAGCCCCGGAAATTTCGCGGATTCAACTGAGGAGAGGTTGGATTTCTAAGTCATGTAT